>JAMJFZ010003384.1:8642500-8815000 GCA_026225945.1 Cricetomys ansorgei
AATTTCTGCTCTCTAGGAGCTGTCCTGATCATACTTTACTGGACTCTGTGAGGTCTGGGATTTATTTCTTTTCCTCCTTGTCTCCATGTTGAATTAGCTTGCATTATGTCCTGCCCCATGTTGCAGGTGCCATTTATAGTTGAACGTTGTTGCTGGACAGCTCAGCAAGAAAGACAAGGAGGCATTATCATAGGCACAAACCTTTCCAGACCTCAGCAGAGGGAACCACTGTCCTAGCCAACGCCATACTCAATCCACAGTGGGATAGCGAGCGTCTCAGCTCGTGTCTTTACTCTTTCCGAGCTCCTTAGGTGTTCTACTGATACCATGTGCAGATCATAAGCAATCAAACCTCGCCCCCGGAAATCCAACCTGCAGACAATACAAAATGCACCTTTTTCCCACAGTGCACAAAAACAATTATTTTGAACAGAACTAAAAAAAATTTCTACAACACTCACTATGAGATTTTCTGTGTTCAAAATGAATCTAAGTGACCTTTCCAACCCTCAGTGACCTCATACAAAGTGTGTTCCCTCACAATAACTTTGCACACCCTTCACAACAATCCCTTTTGACCTACAATATAACCTTGTATGCCCTCTTAATGACCTCATGCGTGCTTCCTAATGACTCTTTGTGGTGCTCGGTGACTTTGTGTAGTCTTCACAATCACAACTGGTGCACCCATGACTTTTATTCCCACACCATGACTGTGTGTGACCTCGTAGAGACCTCTACGGTGACGTTTTATACTGTTATCTGGCCTATAATGACAGGTGAGTGTTCCACTCACAGAGCTCTGTGTGGCTTTCCTAGTGACTCTCCGTGGTGTCTACAGTGATCTGTGGTCACACACATTATGATTCTTTGCTCTCACAAGGACTACGTACAATCTCAAATGAATATATGTGCTTTCACAACGCTTCTCTGTGACTTTTGCAGTGACTACGGCCTTCGTAATGACTTGTGAGACCTGATACTGACATTGTACGGTCACACGATGATGCTGTGAGACCTTGACGTTGACCTCTGTGCCCTTACAATCACTGACCGCACAGTGCCCTCACCGTTGCTTTGACCATTGTTCACAGTAAACTTGCTAGTCTGTGTCAGTGGCTCCTGTGTCGCCACGATGACTTTTTGTTCTTTCCCGATGACTTTGAACTCCCTTTATGAACATTCTTTTTCACCCACACTTCGACTCTGTGTGCCCTCACAGTGACTTTTTTGACACCCCTCCCCCCAATAATGTTGTGTATTCTTCACAATGTCTTCTATGTCCTCACAATGACTCGTGTGCCCTCAGAAAATATTGTATGGTCTCAAAATGACAACGTATGCCCATAGTACGATGTTGTATCTACTCACAACAACTTCAAGTGCTCGTTCATGTTTGACTTTGTATATCCTCACTGTCTCGGTTAGGATTTTATTGCTGTGAAGAGACACCATGACCATGGCAACCCTTATAATGGAAAATATTTAATTAGGGCTTACAGTTCAGAGGTTTAGTCCATTATTGCCATGGTGGGGAGCATGGTGGCACACAGGCAGATATGGTGCTGGGGAAGGAGTGAGACCCTACGTCTGACTTGAGCACCCTAAACCTTAAAGTTCAGCCCCAGTTATACACCTACTCCAACGAGGCCATGCCTCCTAATAGTGCGATTCCCTGTGGGACTATGGGGGCCATTTTCATTCAAAGCACACATTCACCATGATTCTGTGCAGCGATAATGACTCTCTGAACCCTGAAGAAGTGTGTGACCTTCACAATGACTCCTCACAATGATTGTGCGACCTTCACAATAATTTGGTGTAATGTTCACGACTTATTTGATGCTCACGGTAATTCTTCGTGCCCTCACAATGGCTCTGCGTGACTTTTACTCTTGCTCTAAGTGACTCTTGCATGGCATCGTGTGCCTCACAATGACTGTGTGACCCTCACACAATTGACATTCACGATTTCTCCATGTGACCCTGACGATGACTGTCTACCCACCACAATGACTTTTGTGCCATCACAGTGACTCCGTGTGCCCTCCCAGCGACTATGAGACATTCACAATGACCTTGTACCCCCTCGCAAAAAGTCTGTCTGTCCTCATAACGGCTCTGTGGTACTCATGATTACTCTGTGTGACCTTCACAGTGATTCTGTCCAGTGCTCACAAGG
The DNA here is from genome assembly GCA_026225945.1 of Cricetomys ansorgei. NCBI lineage: Eukaryota > Metazoa > Chordata > Mammalia > Rodentia > Nesomyidae > Cricetomys > Cricetomys ansorgei. The sequence continues at coordinate 8,644,683 of JAMJFZ010003384.1, forward strand.
CATATTGTGATGCTCAAAACATTTGTATTTGTTCTCAGAAAGACTGTGAGTGACCTCACATGAGTATATATGCCCTTAGAGTGGCTCTGTAACCTTTGCAAAGACTCACTCTGACATTCACAACGATTTGTATGCCTTAACATTGACTCATTGTGACAGCCACCAGGAATGAATGTTTTCCTTCACAATGACTCTGTCCCCTCACGATGAGACTGTGTGCCTTCACATTGCCTCTGCCTGACTCTCAAGGTGACTTTGTGTTCCCTCACAATGCCTTCTTTCAGACCTTCACAATGATGTCGTATACGCTTCACAATTCGCCTTTTACCCTCACGATGACTAGTTTGCCCCCAGCATGACCCTGTGTGCCCTCAGAATAAAAGTGCGCATCCAGGTAATGAGTCTGTGTGCTGTCACAGCGGCTCCATGTGACCTGTTTGACGATTTTGTATTCACCTGCTGCTCTTGTGTGCCATTAAAATGACTCCGTGATCCCTCAAAAGGACTCAGCATGACCTTCACAGTGACGTGCTGTGTGTCCTCACAGCGACTTCCTCAGCCTGTAACATTAACTTGTGTGGGATCACGTCACGTTTGTTATTCCACCATGGATTTCTACGTCGGTGACTCTGATTCTTCGAGACCCACGCAATGACCATGTGCCCTCATAATGACATCTCGTACACTCACAGTGTCTTCTGTGTCCCCACACAGTGAATCTGTGTGACCTCATGGAGGCTGTCTGTGACCTTCGTTCTGATTCTGTAGACCTTCACCGGGATTTTTCTTTCCTCATAATGATGCGGGTGACACACAAAATGACTGTGTAGCCTTCACGATGGCTCTGTGCGATGCTTGACATGACTTACTGCAGATTATGCAATGGTCCGCTGAGCCCTCAGAATGACGGCGTCACTCATATGAGTGTGTGTGCCCTCACAGTGCCCGTGTGACCGCCACCATGACTCTGTGCGACCTAGCATTAATATTGTGTGCCCTCACAGTGACGTTTTGTGTTCTCACAATGATTATGTGTATTTTCTACAATGACTCCTATGACACAATGATTCTGTGTGACCTTCAAATGGCTGTGCGACAATGACAGTGACTTTTACTGACCCTAGAGTGATTTTATGTACCCTCACAGTAACTCTGTGTGACATTACACTGATTATTTCTGACCTCACAAAGATTGGCTGACCTTCAAAATAAGTCTGGGTGCCCTGGGTGAATCTGTGTGAATTTCACAGTGACCGGAGAGATTCACAATGGCTCTGTGTGATCTCCGGTCTAGTTCAGAATGGCCCTCACCATGATATGTGTGCCCTTAGCATGACACTGTGTGACCTTCACAGCGATTCTGTGTACTGTTCATGACGACTTACTGTCGAGCATGCAATAATTGTGATTTCACAGCGGCTATGTCTGGTCTCCTGTGAGTTTGTGTGCCCTCACAATAACTCTGTGACCTGCACAAAGGCTGAGTGACCCTCAGAGATTGTACACCCTCAAATTGGCTCTGTGTCGCCTTCACCAGGACTCTCTGTGATCCCGAGAATGACTTGGATGCTCTCACAGTGACACTGTGTAAACTCACAGAGGCTCTGTGGTCCCCTGACATTGACTACACACCTTTGCCATGTCTGTGTTCCCTCTCCATTTTATACACTTTATACATTCTCCCCTGTATACATCCTCTACGATGATTCACTCTTACCCTCACAACGAGTCTGTAGCCTGTAACATTGATTTGTGCCCTCGACATAACTGTTTTTTGTTCTTTCACAATGTCCCTGTATGACCTACAAAATGGTTATTTGTGACCACATTATGACTTTTTGTGTCTTCACAATGGCATCTTGGAGCACTCACAATGCCTTCTGTGCCTTCATGATGACTGTCTCCACACAATGTGCGACTCCACACAGACTCTATGTGACCTTTATGGTGACATGTGTACCCTCCCAGTGACTTCTCCGCCCTCATAATGGTGCGTTTGACGCTCGGAATAACTCTGTGCGGCCGTCACAATCAGAGCTTGTACACTCACTGTGGCAACAGGCCCTTATAATGACTGTGTGCACACAAAGCTCTGTGTGACATCACAGAGACCCTGGCTGACCTTCCTGATGACTTCTTCTTTACCCTTACAGTGACCTGCCTGCCCCAGGACTGTGTGTGATGCTCACAATGACTCTGTGTGACCTCCACAGTGATTGACTTTCAAAACGATTTACTGTCAGGCATTCAGCGAGTCTTTGAGCAATCTCAATGACAATGTGTGAGCATTACGCATGAGACTCTGACTGATCTTCACGATGTGATTCTATGCACTCAGACTGACTCTGTGTGGTTTTCACATCGACGCTCTGTGATCCTCACCATGACACTGTGTGGCCTCACAGTGACTTTATGTATTCTCCACAATGACTCTTGTGACCTTCAGATGGCTGTGTGACACTGACAATGACTTATTCTGACCATCAGAATTGTTTTATGTGCCCTCCCAGGGAATTTCTGTGGCATCTGTCACAATGAATTTCTGTGACACTACAATGAGTCTTCGTCAATCAAAATGACTTGTGTGCCATAGATAATAAGCATGGGTGTATGTGCAATGAATCTGTGTGAATTTCACATCTGCTGGTGACTTCCACAGAGACTGTTTGGATCCGTTAGCCTGGCTCATAATGACTTTCACCATGACCTTGTGTGTCTTCACAATTACTCTGTGTGACACTCACTAAAAAGTTGTGTGCCCTCAAAATGACTAGACACACTTCACAATGACTTCCAGTGACTCTCATAAAGAGCTGTGTGTCCTCATGATGACTTTATCTTCCTTCACATTGACTCTGTGTCCACTTTGAAATGACTCTTAGTGACCCTCAGAGTGAGTTTGTGTGCAGAGTGACTCTGTTTTCTTCCCAGTGACTTTTTTGTGATGCTCACAATGATTTAACCATGGCACTTTGAATACTCACAATAACACCTGTCCCTTCCTGTGTGCCCACTCTGTGACTCTGTGTGACTTTCACAATGACTTATGTGACCTAACATTGACTCCATGTGACATTCACAATTAATGTGTTTTTTTCCACAATGACCTTTTGTACCCTCACAATGGTTTGTGTGTCTTCACAATGAGACTGTGGGCCCTTACAGTAACTTTACCTGCCCTTCACAATGACTCTGTGTTCCCATCACAATGACTCCATTTGATCCTCACAGTGACTTTGTGAGTCCTTCACAATGACTCTTTCTGCCACTCATAATGATGTTGTATGTTTCAAAATAGCTTTTTGTGCCTCCACCACGACTACGTGACCACTCCGCCCTCACAATAGCAATTCACATACAATGGATTCCGGGTGTTGTTTCAGTTTTTGTGTGTGTGTGTGTCAAGACTTGCTTTGTGTCTGAGTATGTGGTCAACTTTGGAGAAAGTTCCATTAGCTGCTGAGAAGACGGTATATCTTTTTATGTTTGGGTGAAGTGTTCTATAAATGCCTGCTAGGTCTATTTGTTTTATGATGTTATTTAACTCCAGCATTTTTAAAAATTTTTTTATGTCTAAATGACCTGTCTTTCGCCAGGATGGGGTATTGAAGTCACCTAATATCTTAGCCACTGTTCTATTGCTGTGAAGAGACACCATGATAAAAGAAAGCATTTACCTGGGAACCTGCTTACAGTTTCAGAGGTTTGGTCCATTATCATCATGGTGGGAGCATGGAGGTACCCATGGCACTAGAGCAATAGATGACAGCTACATTCTGATCTGCAGGCCAAGGGGGCAGGGACTGAATTTGGCATGGGCTCTTGAAATCTCGAAGTTCACCCCAGTGATACACTTCTTCCAACAAGGCACGCCACCTCCTACAAGGCCACACCTCCTGATCCTTGTAATCTTCTCAAACACTTCCACTTCCTAGTGACCAAGCATTCAAATATACGAGCTTATGGGGGCCATTCTCATTCAAACAGTCACATCCACCATCACGGTGTGAGGGTAACACGTGATTTTAGCTGTAGTAGTGTTTCTTTTACGCACTTGGGTGCCCCTGTGCTTTGTGCATAAATGTTTAGAAGTACAAAATAATCTTAGTGAAGTTTTCCAAAAATGAGTGTGTTAATCTTTTCTAACTAGTTTTGTTGTGAAGTCTTTTGTGTCAGATATTAAAATAGCTACACCTACTTTCTTCTTGAGTCCATTTGCTTGAGACATCTTTTTCCATCCTTTTTCTCTGAGGTGGTATCCATACTTGATGGTGAAGTATGCTTCTTGGTTGCTACAGAAGGATCGATTTTTTTTATTGGGGAACTGAGACCATTAATATTGAGAGTTATCAACTAGCAGTGTTTATCGACTCCTGTTGTTGTGCTGTTATTTTGTGGTCTCACTTACACTCCCCCCGTTTGATTTACTAGTCTAGGATTATATATTCCTTGTATTTTCCTGGGTCTGGTTAAACTTCTTTAAAGTGAAGTTTTCCTTCTAGTGCCTTCCAGATAGCTGAAATGGTAGATATATATTGCTTAAATTGGTTTTATTGTTGAATGTTCTTTCTTCAGTTATTGTGTTTGGTCATTTTGCTAGAGGTTGTAGTCTGGGCTGGCATCTGTGGTCTCTTAGAGTTTGCTGGACTTCTGTCCAGTTTCTTCTGGCTTTCAGAGTCTCCGTTGAGAAGTCAGGAGTTATTCTAACAGGTCTGCCTTTATTTTATTATATTAGTTAGTCTTTTTCCCTTGCAGCTTTTGTTATTTCCACTGTTCTGTATGTTTAGTGTTTGGGTTATTTTGTGTCATGAGGGTTTTTTCTCCTGGTCCTATCTATTTGGTGTTATGTATGCTTCTTGTACCTTGATAGATACCTTTTGTTGGGAAAATTTTCTATGATTGGTGCATTGGTTGGTTATTGTTTAGAAGAACATTGGCTGGAGAAATTGGGTTCGAGGATAATGAACTGGGGTGCTGGTCTGGCTCACTGTCAGCTCCTACTCTCCCAGCTTGGCAGTCTAAAAGGGCAGTGGTGATTTCTTTTGTTCTGTCCTTCCCTTAGTTCAGGGTGAAGGCATGGTAGCTAACTGCTACAAGTATGGGTACGTTCACAGTGCGTCTGTGTGAACATCACAATAATTGGTGACCTTCCCAATGACTCAATGTGACCTTCATACCGACTCTCTGTGACCTTCACAATAAGGAGTATATTCTCAAAATGACTCTAGATAACCTTCGTAATGGCCCTAGTGACCTCATAACAACTCGTGTGCCCTCAAAGTGACCTGGGTGTCCTCACAGTGATTTTGTGTGCTCCTAACATTGCCATATATGACCTCAATGACTTTGTTACTTCACAATTACTTTGTATGTCCTTCACGATGATTCTTTGAGACCCACAAAGTGACTTTGTGCCTTCATAGTGACTAGGTGTGCCCTTCACAGTGACTCATTCTGATGTTCACGACCACTCTCTGTGACCTTCATCAAGGTATCTTTGTATTCACAAAGTAGAGGGACTTTCTGTGCCCTTGCGATGGCTGTGACCCCCACGCTGACTGTGTGACCTCGCGATGGCTGTGGCCCCACGCTGACTCTGTGACCTCGCGATGGCTGTGGCCCCCACGCTGACTGTGTGACCTCGAGTGAGTGTGAGTGCCCTCGCGATGGCTGTGCCCCCATGCTGACTCTGTGTGACCCTCATAATGACTTCTTTGCCCTCGCCATGACTTTGTGTGACTTTACAATGACTTTGCAAACTCATCACAATTATTTTTGTGAACCTCAAAATGATTTTGTGTGTCCTTCACAATGACTGTTATGTTCACAATTCTGTGCTCCCACCATGGTTTTGTGTACCTGCATAATGATTTTGAGATGCTCAAATGATTCTGCATACATTCACAATGGTGTGTGATCTTCATAGTGACTTTGTATACCTTCACAAATACTTGTGTGGCCTACAGTGAGTCTTTGTGACCTTCACAATGACTGAGCACCACAATAATGGCTTGCTTTTTAATCACAATGTGCCATCACAATGACTCTCCGTGACGCTAACCATGACTTTGGATATCCTCACAATAAATTGTGTTCCATTATAATGACTCTGTGTGCACTCACAGTTGTGATAGGTTGTGTGCTCTCACAATGGTGTTGACCTTCGTGTAACTCTTCGTAACATCACAGTGACTGTTTGACCTTAACAATGCCTCTGTGTGGTCTCACCGTAACTTTATATGCCCTCACAAGGGCTCTCTTTGACCCCCCAAGGACATTGTCTGTACTTCACAATGGCTTTTTGCTGTCTCACAATGGTTAGTGACTTATAATGACCCTGTGACCTCACAGTGACCTTGTCTGACTCTTGCAATGACTCTGTAACCATCACAATGACTTTGTGTGTCTTCACCATGACTTTGTGAGCTCATCACAATGACTCTTTGTGACCACAAGAATGTTGTGTGTGCTTCGCAGTGACTTTCAGTGACCTCACAATGACTCTATGTGGCCCTCATAATGACTCTGCGCGTGCCCACAATGTAGTGTGATTTTTACAATTACTTTGTATTCCTTCAAAATGGCTTGTGTGCTTTGGCAGTGATTCCTTCACAGTGACTCTTAGGACCCTCACAATGAGTTTGTTTGCCCTTCATAATAATTCTTTGTGACCCTGCCCATGAATTCCTGTGCCCTCACAATGGCTGTGTGTGTTGTTCACAGTGATGCTTTGTGATGCTCACAATGATATGTGTGATCTATAATGACTTTGTGTGCAGTATTAGACATGGTTCTTTAGAGGAATAGAACTGATAAAACGATTTTCATAAAGAGGATTTGTTAGAGTATCTCACAGGCTGTTGTCCAGCTAGTGCAACATTGCCTATTTCCTGATGGAAATTCCAAGAATCCAATAGTTGTTTAGTCCGTGTGTTGGTTTGGATGAAAATGGCTCCCATAGGCTCGTAGAGAGTAGCACTATGAAGAGGTGTGGGAGGATGGGGGTTAGATCTGGGGGATAGGGAGGATGGGGGTCTGGGAGGAATGAAGAGAAGGGCAGAAGGGTGTTGGAATGCAATTTATGAGAAAAGAAAAATTCTAACAAAAAAGAAGAAGAAAAAGTGATGGTTAATAATCTACAAACGACAACAAAAACGAGGTGTGGCCTTGTTAGAGGAAGCGTGTCACTGGGGGCAGGCTTTGGGGTTTCAAATACTCAAGCCAGTCCCAGTGTCTCACTATCTCTTCCTACTGCCTGTAGATACAGATGCAGAACTCTCCTTCTCCAGCACCATGTCTGCCTGCTCACTGCTATGCTTCCTGCCATGATGACAATGAACTAAACTTCTGAACTGTAAGTCATCCCCATTAAATGTTTTCCTTTACAAAAAGTGCTGTGGTCGTGCCATCTCTTCACAGTAATAGAAACCCTAGCTAAGGCTAAGTTGGTACCATGAGTGAGGTATTGCTGTGACAGGCTTGACCATGTGACTTCTTCTTAATGGAATGTGAACTTTAAAACTGGATTAGGAAAGCAGTTGAATGCTTTAATTGGGGCTTAATGGGCCATACTAATAGGAACAGGGATCACAGTGGAGCTAAGAGAAATGTAGATTCGGACTGGCCCTGCTCAAGAGGTTTCAGAGGAGAAGAATATTAGTATGAGGCCTAGAGATCGTTCTTGTGATATTGTGGTGAAGAACGTGGCTGCTCTTTGCTCTTGTCTGGAAAGACTGCCTGAGACTAGGTTGAAGAGTTTGAGATTAATTGCATTGGTAGAGGAGATTTCAGAACAGCCGAGCATTCACTTTGAAATGTGGTTATTAGTGGTCATGCTTATGCAGATCTATAATGAAAAGGAGCAAGATGAGCAAGGAAAAATACAAAATGTGCATATTGAGGAGAAAAGGAATACCAGGAAGTATAAACAGATTAAAGAAAAGTCTGATACTAAATGTAATAAATGGAGTGGTAACCTCAGAGCAAGACCCCACCAAGCCGAGCTTCCAACTTGCGAAAAGAAATGAAAGAAAAGTGAAAAAGAATTAAAGAAAAGCTTAGGGCTGGGCATGGTGGCAGACTCCTTTAATCCCAGTAGTTAGAAGACAGAGGCTGGTGAATCCCTGAGTTCGAGGCCAGCCTGGTCTACAGAGAGAGTTCCAGGACAGCCAAGCTTTAGCACTGAAGGAAACCATCAAAAACAGAAAGCTAGTAAAAATATAACTGAATTAGGGGCCAAGTTCCAGCCCCAGCAAATAGTAGAACCTGGTGGGTTTGGTCATGTGGTTCTGGCTTTAGAGTCAAGGATACAAGAAAGGAATTGTGGAATCTTCCTCTGAGGCTTAGGAAAGCTGCTAAGGCCAGGTGTGTGTCGGGCGTGTCCCTGCATGAAGGTCTAGAGAGGCCATTGTGTGAAGCTGTAAAGGTGAAGCCTGGATTGCCTTGGTGACCTTAAGATGTTGGAGATGCCAGAGTTGTGGGATACCTGCCAAGGAGAGCTGCTAAGAGGGGGTGGCACCACCCCAAGAGAGAGAAGTGTGCTGCAGTCAACAAAACCGAAAGGAGATGGTGATCTGAAGAGCATTTTGACAGCAGACTTGGAGATTCGGAGTTTTGAGTTTGCCCTGCTGGTTTTCAGTCTTGCTTCAGTCTAGTATCTCCTCACTGTGCTTCCTTTCCGCCCTTCTGGAACGGTAATGTATATCCTATGCCACTGTATTTGGAAGTACGTGATCTTCTTTTATTTTTATTTTATAGGGGATTACAGTTAAGAGATTGCCATGAGTCTCCAAAGAGATTTGAAATTTTAAATATTTTTTAAGCTCTGATGATCTATGAGGACTTTTGAAGTTGGAATGAATGTAGTTTTGCATTATGATATGCCTATAAGCCTATGAGGGCCAAGGAGTGAAATGTAATGGCCCCTAAAGGCCCCTAGGGAGTAGCATTATTAGGAGGTGTGGCCTCATTGGAGGAAGTGTGTCACTTGGGGGTGGGCTTTGAGATTTCAGATGCTCAAGCCAGGCCCAGTGTCTCACTCTCTCTACCTGTTGATCCAGACATAGAACTCTCAGCTCCATCTCTAACGTCATGTCTACCTGTGTGCTGTCATGCTTCTTGCCATGACAATAATGAACTAAACCTCTGAACCTGTAAGCAAGCCTCAATTAAATGTTTTTCTTTATAAGAGTTGCTGTGGTCACACTGTCTCTTCCCAGCAATAGAAACCCTGAGACAGTTCACAAGGATTGATGTCTCAGCTGCTCTTCAGCATACTTTGGGACCTGCAGAAATAGGGCTCTATTACTAGTGAAAGAAGGCCTCAGCAGCAGGAGAGATGAATTTGCCAGTGAGGGTGAGCAAGCAGACAAAAAGCGAAAGCTTCCTTCCATGTTCTTTATGAAGGCTTCCACCAGAAGGTGTGGCTCAGATTTAAGGTGGGTCTTCCAACCTTAAAAGATATAGAGTGGGTCTACTCACCAAATGAGCCAATCAAAAAACACATCACAGGTGTGCTCAGCTGTTTGGGTTTTCATTAATTCCAGATATAATCACGTTGCAAACAAAGACTAGCTACCACCTGTCTTCTCAGTGGCTTTTTGCGCTCTTTGCAATGATTCTTTGTGAGCCTCACAATGACTTTGTCTTCCTTCACAATGGCTTTCTGTGACTCTCAGAGTGACGTGTGTCAAATGACTTCACAATGACTCTGTGCCCTTCACAGTGATTCTTTGTGAGCCTCACAATAACTATTTGTGCCCTTACAATGACTTCGTGTGCCCCTGAAAATGACTCTTTGTGATGCACATAGTGACTCTGTGTGACCTCACAATGACATCTCGTGCCCTTACTCCGTGTTCCCTAACCCTGACTCTGTAATCTTCACAATGACTTCGTATACCGTGGTGGTTTGAATAAGATTGGTCCCCATAGGCTCATATATTTGAATGTCTGGTTCCACAGTTGGGACCGTTTGAGAAGGTTAGGAGGGATAACCCTTTTGGAGGATGTGTGTCACTGGAAGTGGGTTTTTACACTAGACAGTCTTGGTCTCTCTCTGCCTGAAACTTGTGATCACAAGTGAGCTCTCAGCTACTGCTCCAGCTTCATGCCTACCCGCTTATCATTATACTTTCTGGCATGATGATCATGGACTGAACCTCTGAAACTGTAAGCAAGCCTCCGATTAAATGCTTTCTTCCATAAGCTGCCTTGATCATTGTATTTCTTCACAGCAATAGAACAGTGACTAAGACAAACATCCTCACAACAACCATGCGACACGCAGTGACTCAGTGGAAGCCTTCACAATGACACAGTTTAACACATCGGCTTCATTTGTTCTCACAGTGACTCACTGTGACCTTCACAATGGATGTGGGTCTCCTATAATGACTGTGTGCCCTACACACCGACTATGGTGACTTTCACAATGATTTGTGTGCCCTCATAATGATGGGGTATGCCGTGGAAGTTTATTTTTAGTTATGCATGAAATAATTGTTGTGTGCACCACTGGGAAAAGGGCTGCCCAGGTCTTTGCATCTTGTGTTGCTTTCAGGTGTTGGATTTATGCGGGGGATGTTTGATTGCTCAGGATTTGCTCATGCTATCAGTAGAACACCTGAGGAGTTCTGTCTGTGTCAATAAAAATACCCGAACTGGGATGCTCAGGGTTTCGTTATCCAGTATGGAGCTTGTCACGATGGTGGTCCCCTCTGCTGAGGTCTGGAAGGGTTTGCACCAAGGAATATGCCTCCGTGTCTTCTTGGCTGAGCCACCACTTTGTATACTCTCATAATGAATTCTGTTCCCTCACAATGACTTTGTATTCCTTCATAATGACACTGTGTGACCTTCAAAATGACTTATTCTGATCTTCACAATAATTCTAAGAGCCCGTGTATGGCTGTGTGTGACCTGATATGAGTGTGCAAGCCCTCACTTTGGCACTTCTGGCACCTTCACTATGACTCAGTCTGACACTCACAGTGACTTTACGTGCGCTAACAACAACTGTAAATCCCAAATCTGTTTGAAAATAAGACCACCATAATTGAGCCAAATTTGAAGCAAGCAAGCTTTAATTAAATTAAGTAAGTACTGGCCAGGAAGATGGACTGTGACCAGTTTTGACCATTCTGAGGTCCGTTCACCCATAGAGTGAACCTGTCACCTCCAGAGCGCCCACAGAATGACTCCACACAGGTATAAAAAGGCAGGACCTATAAGGCTATGTACTTCCCACCAGGTCCACTCAGGGGCAAGCATCTATCCTGATGTACTTCCTGTCTGGGTTATCTCCTGCCTACAAGTGACCAAATACATCCAGTGCAGTAGGGTCAACTTGGGATCTAGACACTCCATACCCAACAAAGAGGTTACATCCTTGGGCAATAGAGATTCCAGATGATCTCGCCTGAATAGCCCCACCTGGCATCCCAGGAGGTTATACCCTTGTTCTGTAGCTCTCCTAGGCACAGTAAAACCTAACTTTTGCTCTTACACAACTCTGTGTGACCACTGACAAGGAGTATGGGTGCCCTCACAATGAGTTTTTGTAAATTTCCTAATGTGTGGGAACCTTCACAATGACGATGTGACTGTCACACTGACTCTGTGTGACCCTCACAATGAGTAATGTGCCCTCTGAATGACTCTAGGTGACCTTCACAATGACCGTAGTGATCTTCATAATGAATTGTGTGCTTTCATAATGATTGAGTGTGCCCTTATAATGACTTTGTGGGCCCCTAGCATTGACTTGTATGCCCTCACAATTTTGTCTACATTAAAAGTTAACTTTGTACACCCTTCACAATCATTCTTTGATGCTGGAAAATAACTTTGTGTGCCCTCACAACGATTATTTGTGTTCTTCCCAATGGCTCTTTGTGATGCTCACGACTTTGCCTGACTTTCACAATGACTTCATACGCACAATGACTTCTATGCCCTCATAATGACTCTCTGCCCACGCGATAACTCTGTGTGACCTTCACAATGACTGTTTTGTGTTCGTCATGATTGTGTGTGACCTTCACAATGATTCTGTGTATGTTCACAATGACTTATTGAGATGCTCAAAATGTTTTTATGTGCCCTCACAATGACTATGTGTGATCTTCACCATGATGTGGTGTAACCTTCACAATGATGCTCTGTGACACTTACAATGACTTGTGTGACCTTTACAATGGCATCTTGTAACTTCATAATCAGTTCTGTGCCTTCATGACTCTGTGCCTTCACACTGACTATGCGCCTTCACGGTGACTGTGTACCTTCACAATGACTTCAGCGCCCTCATGACCCGGTGTGACATTCACAATAACACTGTGTGATGTTAACTATGACTTACTGTGATGCTCACGATGATTTTATGTGCCCTCACAATGACTCTGTGAAACATTCACAAGACCTGAGTTTGGTGCTCACAATGACTCACTGTAATCCTCACAGGGACTCTGTATACCTCCACAATGACTTTGTGCCTTCACAATGACTGTGTGTGAAATGAACAATGTGATTGTGACCCGCACAGTGACTTTGTGTGCCCTCACAACAATGACTCTTTGTGACATTCACAATGACTTGTATGCCCTCAAAATGAGTCTGTGTGCCCCACATTGAATCTGTGTGCTCTTACAATGACTCTCTTTGACCTTGACCATGACTTTTTAGACCCTCACAAAGACTCTGTGTGCCCTCATCATGACTGTGTGATGTTCACAAAAGTTTATCTAACCTCACAATTGCGGCTTTATATTGACTATGTGACCCTGACAGTGACTGCCCTCAGAATGACTGTGAGCCCTCACAATATTGTGTCTTATCTTTGCAATGATTCTCTGTGATCTTCATGACTCTGCATGACCCTAAAGTGACTTTTGTTGTAAGAGTTTATTTTTAGTTATGTATAAAATATTTTATGCACTGTTGGGTTTAGGGCTACCTAGCTCTTAGCATTTTATATTGTTTGCAGGTGTTGAATTTATGTGGGGGGGAATGTTTGATTGTTAATGATCTGCATGTGCTATCAGTAGAACACCTGAGGAGTTCTGGATCAATAAAAACACCTGAGCTCAGACACTCAGGGTTCCACTGTCCAGTATGCTCTTATCATGATGGTGGTTCCCTCTGCTGGGGTCTGAGAGGGTTTACACCTATGAGACTGCCTCCTTGTCTTGTTAGCTAAACCACAGCAGCTAATAACTACAGACATTCTGAGACCTCACCATGTCTCTATACATTTCCAGGGATTCTCTGTGACTTTTTATAATTACTGACTTGCACACCTTCACTATGACTTTGAGCAAGAGTCCTTACAATGGCTTTGTGAGCTCTTCTCAATGACTTCTTTTGAGACCGTCACAATACACCCACTTCTACGCTGTCTCTCTGTGCCAGCGTGATGACTATATGTGACTCTCATAATGACTTTGTGTGCCCTCTCAGTACCTCTGTGCACCCTCCCAATGGCTTCGCTTACTCTCAGAATAACTTGTACAGACCCACGATGATTCCGTGTGACTTTCACAATAACTTTGTGTGGCCTCACAGCGATTACCACAAAAGCTCCGTGTGACATTCACTGACGCTTTGTGACCTTAACAATGCGCCCTCGTGGTGACTTTATGGGCTCCTCACGACTCTTTGCGACCCTCACAACGTTGTAGCGGACTCACGTGTTGTAGGTCCTTTGCAGTGACTTTTTGTGTCCTCACAATGACTTGTGTGTCCTGATAACGACTCTGTGTGTCCTCACAATAATTACACGTGCCATCATAACGACACTGTGACATTCAATGACCCTGCGATCCTTTCAATGACTTGTGCGCCCCAACTATGGCTGTGTGACCTTCACAGTGGTTTTGTACTCTCACAATGGCTCTGTGTCCCTCGTGAATCCTTGAGTGACCTCACAATGAATGTGCGCACTCACAACCAGCATGGCCTTCGCTATGACTGTTTATATAGTCACTATGACTATATGAATTGTATTTCATCACAATGTTTCTGCGCGTACTCATAACTTGTGTGCTCTTCTAATTGTGCCGTGTACTTTCACAATGACTGCGTGCCCTCATACTTATTCTGCGTGGCTCTCACGATTACTCTGTAGCACTTCGCAGTCACCTCCCCAGGATGGCCCCGAGTGCCCTCCCTGGGAATTTGTGTTAACTCCACAGTGAGTGTGTCTTCTCCATAAATTGTATGCCCTCACCATGACTCTGTGTCCCCTTACAGTGACTCTGTGACTTACAGGGAAGTCTGACCTTCACAATGACATATACCCTCTCGATGACCTGGGAGCCCTCACGACGATTATGTATGAGATCACAGGGAGTTTGCGTGTACGCAGAATGACTATGTCTTTGTCATTCCTTCGTGCCTTCATAATGACTAAGTATGACTCTCTGTACCCTCACAATTACTGTGTCATCTCCACAGTAAGCTTGTGTCCTCGCATAATGATGTGTGCCCTCACAATGACCTTGTGTGACTTTCAGAATGACTCTCTGTGGCCTCTCAACGACTTTGTGTGCCCTCACAATCATTTGTATTTCCACCAGATAACTGTGTGCCCTCATCGTGACTGCATGACCTTCACCGTGACTTTGCGTGCCCTCACCATGACTCTGTGTGCCTTTCAACGTGACTCTGTTGCATCTTCTCAGTGACTTTGCGTGCCCTCACAATCATTTGTATTTCCACCAGATAACTCTGTGTGCCCTCACCATGACTCTGTGTGCCCTCACCATGACTCTGTGTGCCTTTCAACGTGACTCTGCTGCATCTTCTCATGACTTTGCGTGCCCTCAGAATGACCCCATGTTCTTTCACTATTCTCTGTTTCCTCACAGTGACTGTATGATCCTCACAGTAACTTTGTACGCCCTCACGATGACTCTGTATGATCCCCACAATGACTGTCTGTACCCACATAAAAACTTCTATGCCCTTGCAATCATTCTGAGTGAATCCCAGACTCTTTTTTCCTTCACAATGACTATATGTGACCTTTAGAATGACTCAGCTTGACCTGCACAGTGATTGATGTCCCCTCACCGTGTGGCCTTCACCGTGACCCCCCCAGGACCCTCACAACGGCTGTGTGTGTTCCGTGACCTGACACTCACTCTCCATCATTCATGACACTCACTTGAGCTTTGGAAGCAAGTAAAATGTAACCACAACTACAAAATCAATTTGGCTTGACACATAACTAAGAAGAACGAGTATCAACTTTATTCACGATTTTTAAAAAGCGTTAAAAAAAAGTCTGTACTGGAAAGCGGTAACTTACAATTTGTCAATTCCGGTGTGCAAGGCAGCCGTGATGAAGTCTAAGCCGATGCCAACTACCCTAAAAGCGATGATTGTTTCTTTTTCCTTTTCTGTTCTTTTCTTCATCTAACACAGACAGCAGTGATTATACTAGGTAACAGCAGCAGTAACTCTTGAAAGTAGAAAATCCCACAATTCAAAATATATTCCATATATTCAAAGCCGAAAACACGCGACCTGACCTGACTGATATGAACATCCTCGTCCCCGTCTTGTCCTGGCTTTGGCTGCGTGAAAGGTAGCACCAGCGCTCCCAGGGCCTAGCTGGCTCTCTATACCAGTATCCGACATCCGCGCTCCCGTTCCTACGTCCACAGCCTTGTAAGATGTTCCAGTAACGTGAAGTGCAGGTTTCGGTTTCCCTCTCTTGTTTACAAAGAGTGTAAAATGTAAAACGCTATCGCATGTTTCTAGAGCGGCCAGTGGGAGGATAGCTCCCTTTTGATGATAATCCAGGATTCTCCAGTATCAAATGAAATCCATTTTCAACCGTAAGCATTCCTCTTCTGATTGAAAGTGATGTTTCAGGATTTGGGGCCAAAGTCTCACTCGCATCAGCCTGGCTCCCCTCGGCAGTCTCTGTCTTTGAAGTCCACCAGGGCTCAGCATATGGAAAGTATATTCAGGTTACACAAAGGAACATGACCCCGCTGGCTTTGATCATCCCTCTGTCATAACAGAGATGATTGCAAACAATGGCACACACATGTGCATTATGAGAGGCCATTTATGGGAGCTCAGCTTGCATCCTCATGGAAATCCGCTGGTTAAATTCTAAATACTTTATGAATTTCCTAAAGCCAGCTCTCACAAGGGTAGGGTACACACAAACAAAAACGCAATCGGTTATGACAGGGAATCAGGCGGGCCTGGAAGGCAATGTTGGTTACCTTGAAACGCTCTATGGTAGTGTTCTTCTTACTTCTGTCATGAGAAGCAGTAGATACAGACAGGCCAGAAGACACACATCAAAAGCTATAATTATGTGTAGAGAGGCCACAGGAAGAGGGCTCATTAAATTCTACTCATGTCTTACAAACAGAGAAAGTCATGGTGGGGAAGACAGAACATAAAAGCATCTACAAGACAGGCAACGAAGTTGGGCTTAAGTGTTGGGTAAAAGAGCCTGATTTAAACAGGGCTTCAAAACAAATATGCCAGTGAATCCCATTACACTGGCGTTCAAGATCTAGCTCTTTTGAAGTGTAAATGTAGTAGAGCGACAGTAAAGAGTTGGAAGGCAGAGGTCAGATCTGACCATCTAAGTTCAAATAGAAACTAAGTAAATCCTGATCAATGAAACTGTAGGGCAAAAGATGAAGAGAAAAGGAGCCCTAGTTCTTCCTTAGCCTTAGGGACTGTTCTGGTACCAATGCCATCATGGAAGAAGATGGAGCACATTACAGAACATCCCCCAGGCCTTGGTTAGACTATGTGGCCCCAGGGAGCCTGTTCTCCCAAACTGTCTGCCAACAATGCTTTTCCAAGTCTGGTTCTAACATGTACTGGATTCTCACTGAAGGGCCCTTCAGTAGTGGGCTGGATGTGCTGAAGCCTTCTGTGTAAGCTCAGATGCAGATCACAGATTACTATGTTTATAAATATCTCCTTCTTATATAAGAAATCTGGGCCTCCCAGGCTCGGCACAAGGGCAGACCTAACCATAGTCATCAGTCCTAAGCACACACAGCCTCAGGATATGCATAGTAGGGGTTTTAACAGTAGGGTGATGCCTTCCCCCTCCTATCCCCCTCTGCCACATTCCTAACCACATTCCCAGCCACACCCCATAAGCCAGGCCTCCTCTCCTGTCAGTGCTGTCGCATATTCATGGAAGAAGAGGCCAAAAGAGCTGCTCATAATGGACAGGCCAGTCAAAGTCACCAAACCACGGTTCAGCCTCTTGAAACCACTCAAGTGAACCATTCTGTTGATAAGAAAGTAACTTTCTTCAACAGAAACCCCCAGAACTCTACCTATAATCTAAGGAATCTGTCACGGCTTATTCCTAGGGTAGTGGATTATTTCTGAAAGAGAATGTCTCTGAAAGTTTATACTCTGGGTCTTGTGAAACCACATTCACCATGAACGTAAGTAGGAGCCAGGCTGGGTCCTGCTGCGCCCACAATCTCGCAGGCAGCACATTCCACCCATCAGCCCTTCAAATTGCCCTCTGCGAAGGCTCTTGTTTAGGGAAGAAGTGGAGGTCCCAAGGCTGCCTGCAGTCTCTCCTTGCTTCTCGCTGAGGTGTCAGCTTACAGCTGGTCTGGCTCAGAAGCAACTGGTTGAAAGGCTGGAAATGCTGCCAGTTTGGTTGAGATTTATTTCTGCTTCGAGAAGCCATAGAAGGTCAAGACCGCTCAGTCTGTAGCCTCCACACAGGCGTGCCCAGACACACACCTCCACTCGGGGCGATGGCCTTCAGGCATCCTAAAACAGCAACAGAGGAGAAGCTTGAAAAATGGAGTCGCCTACGTTAACGCTGCTATGTGGTCACTCTGTAACTGACTGCATTGCTACTAAGAGCAGCAACCACATAGTCAAGCTTCCCTTACGGCGTCCTCTGAGAAAGTAATCAAAGTTTTGTAGCAATCCAACTACCAGTATGTGCTGAGTAACTGAAAGATGACAATGTAACCCGTGATAATCATGACTTAAAAAAATCCTTTTTGTTCATTAACTTCATCCAAACACTCCAGGTACTGCTTCAGTGTGGGGCTTCCTAACGCATTTGTAGGTAAGTCATTCATGACCTCCAGAAACGCAGGTGGCCAGCAAACATCACCATTCTGTCACCTCAGTCACAGAACCTCGGTCTTCAAAACATTTGCAAAGACAGAGGGAACGGGATGGCTCCGAGCAGTCTCCCTGGAACAGACACAGTCTTCCCGAGACAGTTATCCTCGGCAAGATGTTGTATCACAGAGAGCACAGCCTTCCCTCAGAAAGGAGCCAGGCGCCAGCCAGCTGCATGCTGCTGGAAGGGGCTAGAACCTTTTTCACTCTCATGCGCTGCCTTTCTGTGATGTGTCCATCACTGATTCGTATTGATAACATAGGTAAACCTAGAGAAGGCGTTTTAGGTAAAGAAGTTATCTAGAAACCAGAGGTTCTCAAGTCTGTTACAACACCGGGAAACAGTTTCTACTAAATATGTTGCCCAATTGATGCCACAGTAACAAACATGTTGACTCTACTGCAGGAAGCAAACCAGCCTCATTTTATTGATATTCAGAAGGCAGATTTAGGTAGGTTGGCAACTGGGTGGTCCTCATGCAGCTTCTCTAACCTTCTGTTCCTTCTTGTTGACTTACTTGGTTGTCTGTTGCTTTAAGTGGAGGAGGAATGCGTGTGCCACTGGTGCATGGGAAGGTCAGAGAACAATGTGCATGTGTCAGCTCTCCCCTGACATCTACGGAGATGCTGAGGATCAAACTCAGGTCATCAGGCTTGGCAGCAAGCACCTTTACCTGCTGAGCCATCTCACCGACATCAACATCACTCCTGACATCAAACGATGCTTAAAATTAACACCAAGAGGGCTAAAGACACAGCTCATGGGTGAACCACTGGCACGCACTGAGTTTGACCCCTAGAGCCCATGGCAGAAGGAGAGAACTGACGCCTGCAAATTTTCCTCTGACATCCACATGGAATTCTCTGCCCCAATAAGAAAAGATAAAAGATACAATTGTAAAACCACCAAGAAAGCTTTTCTGGTAAGTAAACAGGCTAGCTTCCTTCTTTCAAATATCTCTACAGCTGACATCCCACAACCCTCATCTCTGTTCCCTTCTTCACAGCTGGGCATAGGGAGATGAGATTTAAATGATGGTCTTAAAGCACCCACAGAAACACCAATGTGTAACAATACTGGTTTGGGAAACAAACTCGCAATGCTTTGGAAGTCACAGCCTCATACCAGGTAAGGACCACAGTGTTCCAGGGCTGGAGCTGCTTCCCAGCAGTGATAAGATCCCAAATGGGCCACGCTATGGAGCCAAGGCAACCAGTAATGAACATAAGGAATGGACAGAATGATCTAGATGTTCCATGCACTGATTCCTGATAGTAAGCTGCTGAAGTAAAAATCTCTTTTGTTTGTTATTGGCTTTTTTAAATCTTTAGTTTAAAAAAAATAGCTTATTTACTTTTACTTTATGTCAGATTTCCTGAAACTGGAGCTACTGACAGTTGTGAGACTCCTTGTAGGTGCTAGGAATTGAACCTGGGTCCTCTGAAAGAGCAGGCAGTTCTCTTAACCACTGATCTTTCCAGCCCTGGCTTGCTTCTTTCTTTCCTTTCCTTTCCCTTCCCTTTCCTTCCTTTCCCTTCCTTTCCCTTCCTTTCCCTTCCTTTCTTTCTTTCCCTTCCTTTCCCTTCCTTTCCCTTCCTTTCCCTCCCTTCCTTCTTCCTTCCTTCCTTCCTTCTTCCTTCCTTCTTCCTTCTTCCTTCCTTCCTTCTCTCCTTTCTTTCTTTCTTTCTTTCTTTCTTTCTTTCTTTCTTTCTTTCTTTCTTTCTTTCTTTCTTTTTCTTGGTTTTTTGAGATAGGGTTTCTCTGTTGTAACTCTGGCTGTCCTGGAACTCACTCTGTAGACCAGGCTGGCCTCAAACTCACAGAGATCTGCCTGCTTCTGCCTCCCAAGTGCTGGGATTAAGGGCACATGCCACCACTGCCCAGCTAGCCCTGGCCTTTTTAAAAACAGATTCTTGCTATGTAGCCTATGATAGTCTTGAACTCATAGTGATCCTCTTGCTTCAGGCTCCTGAGAGTCTGAATTACAGGTGTGCACTACCTCATTTGGCTTGGTATCAGATTCTTTATAAAAAGTAAATGCATTCTCTACCTTGAAAACGAGCCTGTTAGAAGGACATGTGAATTGCTTTTTAGAACTTACTAATTAGAACACAGCAAAATTAGTCAGGAAACACTTGGCTGGGCGGAGGCTTCAGTTACTACATCTCACAGAGCAAGCAAATGTACCCGAAGAGAAAGTGATTTTCAGAATCTCGAAGAGCATCTCTTAAAATGGGTCTTTCTATCATAGAGGGGAATTGAAGTGGTTTATGTTCTAGTGATTCCTTTTCAGAATTTAGAAGGTTACAGCTAGATGTACCTAAATTACCTATTAACTGTAAGACAACATACCTCCGAAAGTTAATAAAACCTTTTCACTATTAAATTTTGTTGTGCAGTCTGAAAGTTACATTTCTTCCTGGATTCATATTAGATATCATTACAATCGTCTTACAGTTATTTGAGTTGAAAGCTATCTTTATGTAGATGGTGATCATTATCTGAGCTCTCTTTCCTTATTACCATTTGTTCTGGTTACTCTGATGTCACCTTGACCCAAGCTAGACTCTTTTGGGAAGATGGAACCTCAACTGCCACCAGACTGTGTTTTCTGAATTAATGATGGGGGAGGGGCTAGATAACTGTGCCACCTCTGGGATGGTGGTCCTAGGTGCTAGAAGAAAGCAGGCTGAGCAAGCCACGAGCATGAGAGTCAGTAAGCAGCACCCATCTGTGGTCCCTGTGGTCCCTGCGTCAGCTCCTGCCTCCAGGTTCCTGCCCTGTATGAGTGCCTGCTCTGACTTCCCTTGCCAATTGACACCTTGCCAATGGTGTGTGACCTGTGAGTTGTAATTCGACATAGAAGTCTTCCCCAAGTTGATTTTGATGATGGTGAGTCTTGTCTTTCTGTCTTCCTTCTTTCCTTCATCCCCACCCCATTATAATTACAACATTTCTCCCTTCCCTTTCATCCTTCCAAAAACTTCCCATATATCCCTCAGCACGTCCTTCAAATTCACGGTCTCTTTTTCATTGTTTTTTTTTAAACAAAACAAAACAAGGTTTCTCTGTGTAGCTCTGGCTGTCCTTGATCTCATTCTGTAGACCAGGCTGGCCTCGAAATCAGAGAGATCTGCCTGCCTCTGCCTCCTGAGTGCTGGGATTAAAGGCATGTGCCACTACCACCCGGCCAAAATTTGTAGTCCAGGCTGGCCTCGAATTCATGATCCTCCTGCCTCCTCCTTCAGGAAATCCTACTGCTGTGCACCACCACAACTGGCTCTTGTTATTGCATTAATATAAGTATTTGTACATACATATATATTCCTAGATGTAACCTCTCGAGTCCATACAGTGTTACTTGTGTGTATATTTTCAGGGCTGACCATTTGGCACTGGGCAACCGATTGGTGTGCTCTTCCCTGGAGAGGACCACCTTTCCTGCATCCAGCTTTCCTCAGTAGACTATAGCTCTTTGTGTAGGGCTGAGGCCTCATTGGCTTTTCCCCGTCCAGTTTGGCACGTTCGTTGGCGTCCTCCTTGTTCAGCTCACGGCTGGGCAGTCATGCTGGTAAGACTTTGTAGATGTGGCTTCTGATGGTACTAGGAGACACAATCTCACAGCAAACTCCCTGGTCCTCTGGCTCTTAAAATCTTTCTGCCCCCTCTTCTGCAATGTTCCCTGAGCCTTAGGTGCAGGAATGTTTTGTGGATGTTTCCATTTAGCACAACAATAGAAACCCTAACTAAGGCACCATTTTATATTAGAAACTAAGGTATGTTTGTAAATATGTTTTCTTGAGACAGGGTCTCATGTAGCCCAGGCTGGACTCAATTCACTATGTAGTCAGAGATGAACTTAAATTCTTGATTCTCCTGCCTCTACCTCCAAGTGCTTAGCTTATAGGCGTGCACCAACTACACCAAGTTTCTTTGGTATACTACAAAACAGAGGGGAATGAGAACTCTCTTGACTCACAAGATTCTTCTGTAGGTTTTTATTGCTATGATAAAACATCATGACCAAAAGCTTCTAGTCAGTCCATCATCCAGGGAAGACAGGGCAGGAGCCAGAGGCAGAAACTGATGCAGAGGCCATCGAGGGGTGCTGCTTACTGCCTTGATCCTCATGGCTTGTTCAGCCTGCTTTCTTATACCATCCGGGACCACCAGCCCAGGGGTGGCATCACTCACAGTGAGCTGGGCCCTCCCACATCAATCATCAATTAAGAAAATATACTTTTTTGGCTTGGTAGTGGCTTGTAGTACCCAGAAACCCACAGGGGGATTTTCTCAATTAAGGTTCCATCTTCCAAAAGAACTCTTGCTTGTGTCAAGTTGACATGGAAGCAGTCAGCATGATTCTGAAAACCTGTCAGTCAGCTGCAGGCCAATTACCCTTGCTATGCAGAGAATATAGGGTGTCTGGGAGAAGCTTGATAGGGTGTTGGGTGGTTGGATTTGGGGCTAATGGGCAGGACCCATTGCTGTGGAGTCCTGTACTCGGCCATTCCATAGGCAGACATGGGGCTTGTCCTCTGCTCTGGGCAGTTTCCATTCCTCAGCCCTTAAGTTTCACACAGCATGGTGCATCTCAACAAGCTTCCACTCAGCTGGGGCAATCCTCAGTCCTTTCTTACCTCCTGTCCTCGAAGTTGTACAGATTGTGGGATGGCTCAAAACAGGATCCGTAAGCAATCACTCCTGGCTGCAAAGAGCTCACACTGTCTTTTCTGCTTTTCTAACTATTGCATTTGGTTCTCTACCCACTTTATCTACACAATTCTCTTTGTAGTTAGAAACAAAACCAAAACCAAGTACAACAGATTTACATGAGTATGCGGCCTCCCTACTGACTATACAACAGAACCCTGAGGAACTGGAGAGATGGGTCAGCAGTTAATAGGTTCGCTGCTTTAACACAGGACTGGAGTTTGGTCCCCAGCACCCACACTGGGCCACTTACAACAGCCTGTAACTTCAGCTTTGGGAATTCAAGTTCTAAGTCGCCCTTTGCTTCAGGCTAAAATGTGTGCTAGGAATAACACATCTTTTGGAAGCAGAGTCCCCATTCAGGAGTATATGCAATGGTTTTAGCACTTGCTTCGTACCCCACGTCCTGCCCAGGGCCTCACAGCAAAAGCAAGGCTGGCTGTACATCATAAGGTCCTGTGGCCCTGGAACTGCCTTTCTATTCCAAGGCAGAGTTCATTCTCCCATACGCACTAGCAATACACGCAGATCCACTTAAGGAAATGTTGATAAGCATGCAGGAGAAGCTATCCCAGGTCACATCTCACCCAGAGGAGAATGCAGAGATAGGGCCCGGTCTCCTGAGACCTTCCCCACTTACTTTGTGGCTTCAGGAAACCCCCACCTCTGCTCCTGACTGCCTCCAACACTGAGCCTGATTTGAATCCCATCTATACAGGAAGATCCTTCCACACACTTGGTCTCAGATCACAGACACCAGCCTGTTTCTCACTGGACTGAACAACAAATCCACACGATCAAGAAGGTAACAATGGTTGGGTGCACAGGAGAAAAGAGGAGGTACGGACCTCAATTCTAACTAAGCTGATGATGACTAAATGCCCCTGGAATATCAACCCTAGACCATCACTTGAGGGCAGTGAAGGTCAGGCGCTGATGGCTGGATGCTCCCATAACTAGCCAACTGTTTGTCAGCGAAGCATGCCACACTACACTGTCATATTTAAGAAGGCAACTAAGTGGTTCCCCTTTGTGCTCTCATAAAGTGGTTCTGTTTAATAAAAAATAAAAATAAAAAAAAGACTTGAAAAACACAGCTACCTCTCATGTGTCTCCTCAGATTTCACAGTGGGAAATGGAGTTTGGATCCCTCCAGTCTAGCACAGGCCAATGTCCAGCTCCCACTGAAACCCCGTCACTGCCTTACCTGGAAGGATGTGGGCGTGGCTAGGTTCAAGGTGTCACTGCCTTCCCGACCTCCTTGGCTTGGAGTCCTTTGAGCATCCTGAGCTAGGGTCTGTTCCCAGACTGTATCGCCATATCTAGATGAGTCAGTAGTTTCTGTGGGATTTCCAGAAGAATCTGGAGCAGCTGTCCCGGCCAATTCCTGACCACCACTGGAATCCAGAGACGTTGAGCTTTCATTTTCCAGATTGAGGGGATTGCTATCTTCTCCAGTGAGTTCAGGATAAGAGTCACAAAAAGAGATGTCACCGCCCATAGGATTCTGCATCAGAGGCCAGGCGTCAGAAAACTCCCCGCAGACAGAACGGGAAACAGACCCGAAGAAAGCTGGCCTTGCGTCTCCCATTGAAGTTGCGTTTCTGAACATACATCGAAAAGATTTGTAAGTACTGTGTAGTGACCCAACCACTATGACAGAATCTCAGCTATAATTCCAAGTCTACGGATGTAAAACCGACACACTAGGACTCACAGTGCTTTCACCTCACTGTGGCAACTGGAGCTACTCCGTTCACCTTAAGAGTGATTTTTATACATATCCCTAATCAACATAAGCATATCCGACGTCTAACACCTGCATTTCTTAGGTCTTCGCCGAGTTCTCGTGACTGTTGCTCTAGAGCAGTATGCCAACACAGTGTGACAGGAGAGACACTGACAGAAATGTCGGGAAGAGAGGCTGGGGAGACGAGGCAGCAGTTAAGCACACAGGCACACACCGCGCCGGAAGACCCGAGCTCACTCCGCAGCACCCACATCCGGAGACTCACACCCACCCGGGACCCCAGCTCCAGGATATCCGATGCGATTGGCCTCTGAGGGCACCTACATTTGTGTGTATGTACTTACACACACACGCACTTTAACATTTCATGAATATAAGGCAAAAATAAAGTGGGCGGGGAGAAAACTGCCAGAAGGCCACACTGGTGGTCTGCAACCTCAGGCCCCTGCAATCCCTACAGGCTCCCAGAAGGCAGTGGGGATGCTCACGAAGCAGATCTCTACCACTTAGCACAACGCTGGCGAGTCAGGAGGACACATATTTGCAAACGTGACTATGATGCTGTTGACTAGAAGGGCAGTTACCTCTCCTGCAGGGGAGCCGTGGAACGCAGCCCGCGGCCCAGCGCAGCGCGGGCGGAGCTGCGGGCCTCCTCACAGCACAAGGACGGAATCAGGTGAACGGGCCCTGAGAAAGGCAGAACAGTGTGAGGCACAGGCTTCCCTCCTGAACGTTCCTGCTCATACCGCCTCAGCCGTGTTCCCCTTGGAGAGGTGGCTGATCCTCTCTGGATGACTATTTATCAGGAGGAGGAATGCAAATGTCAAATACGGAGACACAGCTGCTCAACATTGTCAAGACCGAGCGGGACAGGGGACTCAGGCCAGCCTGGGCTGCACAATGAAGTGTGTCAGAAAGGAGTGGGTAAGGGTGGACATTCTTATTCCCCGCGTGACATACAGGACTGGGGCAGCTCATTCTGCAACACTGTGAAGAGACACTGGGTGGTTCCAAGGGACCAGTCCAACCAGCATGGATTATGTGTAACTGGAAACAGGTAACAGTGCCTAGGAGATGACTTGGTGCTGTCAGAAATCCAGGCCAATAGAGAGGGCTACTCAGCCAGCTGCTGCCAGGAGTACTGTTAGCCACGTGGACGTACGTGCAGGAGGTCACCTGCGGGGGCCTGGAGTAGGTCACGAGGTAGGAATCTCAGGTCAATACCGAGGAGTCGGGGGCAGAGAAAGTCATGGCGCTTTTGCCTGTCTGGGTCAGAGGCACATTTCCACCCGAGTCAGCTCTCCTCAATGGCTATCTCCAGCAACAGAGCAAGAGGCATGCGTGGCTGAACCCTGACATGGATCCCCCCGTTCCCTCTTCCTCACAGAAGTCACTGAAACCGGACACATTAGTGTTCAGTTTGAATCGGCCAGGTAACCAAGGTGTACCGGTTAGTTTTATGTCAACTTGACACGAGGTAGATCTGAGAGAAGGGAACCTCATCTGAGAAAATGCCTTCGTAAGACTGGGCTGAAGGCAAGCTGTAGGAAAATGTCGGGCATTTTCTTAATTAGTGATTGATGGGGGAGGACCCAGATCACCATGGGTGGTGCCGCCCTTGGGTTGGTGGTCCTGAATTCTATAAGAAAGCAGGCTGAGCAAGCCTTAGGGAGCAAGTCAGTCAGCAGCACTCCTCCATGGCCTCTGCAGCAGCTCCTGCTTCCAGGTTCTTGCCCTGTTTGAGTTCCTGTCTTGGCTTCCCTGGATGGGCTGTGACCCTGGATATGTAAGCCTTTTCTCCCCCAGCTGATTGTGGTCATGGTGTTTCATCACAATAGTTGTGACTACACAGGATGCCAGCCCTCCCTCTACACAGCAGACAGAAGTAATTATTAGTGACTCTAAATTGAGAAAGGCCAATTTGCCTAAACAGCTGCTGTGAAAGTCCTGCGTTCCTGTTTCCTCAGTACTGAAGAGACCTGGAGCACTCAAACTATCGGGAGGAAGTGGGGAGCCATTGATACGGATCAGCTGTGACTGGAAAATCAGCCTGCCGGCAGCTGCCACCCATTGTGAAGAATAAGAGCTGGACTTGGCGATGCCCTGCTTTGCAGTCCCATTCTGCACTCCTGGTTCCTCTGGGCCCTTCATGGGCCAACTCACCGTAGGTCTGTGCCGAGTCCTGGTGACACTGACAGCATGCTCTGTGAGCACAGTGGCGGAGCCGAGGCTGGTCAAAGCATGAGAGCTCAGAGCCATTGTACTGAATGTCCTGTGACCTCAGAGACCCTAGGGGAGAGGGCAGATCTGCAGTCAACCAACACCATCACTCCATACATTTGTTCTACTTACCACAAGACACTCACTGTTCACTGCAGACACGCTAAGTCAGTGCTCCTCAGTCTCCCTAATGCTACGACCCTTTAATTCAGTTCCTCAAGCTGTGGTGACCCCCAAACCAGAGAATTATTTTCATTGTTACTTCATAACTATAATTTTGCTAAAGTTATGAATTGTAATGTAAACATCTGACATGCAGATGGCCTCAGGCAACCCCTGTGGTCAACTGGCTCCCCAAAGGAGTCATGACCCACAGTTTGAGAACTACCACTCTAAGTGGTAATGCATTTCATGCACCAATATTGTGAACAGTAGTGCCTGGGTCTAGAATAACTTAACCTGGATTATAAAACCTCTGTTAGTTACTATTTTACGCATAAGGGCATTTTGCCTGCATGTATATCTGTGCACCACACGCATGCCTGGTGCCCACAGAGGTCAGAAGAGGGCATCGGATGCCCTGGGACAGGACTTGCAGACAGTTGTGAGCTGCCTTGTGGATGCCGGGAATGGAATCTTCCTCTAGAAGAGCAGCCAGTGCCCTTAACCACTGAGCCATCTTTCCAGCTTCCAACCTTCACATTTTTGTGTATGCTGGGAATTAAACCCAGGGCCTTGCACATGTTGGGCAAGTGCTTTGCCAATGAGCTACAGCCCAGCCTGTTTCCTAACAGCGCCTATGTAATTTACTGAAGATGGGCTGAAAGCGAGAAGCAGAGTAGCTTAACAGATATGCTTTCAGACAACCGTTAAGTTGGAAAGTTGTTAGACTGGATGGTGGTAAGTTGAGGACTGCCTGTTTCTTCTCACACTCAGGCACACACAGTGTACAATGATTCGTTGAGAATGTAGAGTGTGGACATCACAGGCTTGTCCGTATCCCTGTGAGGGAGGCTCTGAAACCCCTGAGGATCCCAAATAGCTGATGGTGCTTGTGTCAGCCAGGTCTCCCGTGAACTCTTGTGTGACAACGCTAACAAGCTCACTTCACAGTAAGACAGAGGAAAGGGGAGGCTTACAGCTAGGTTTCTTCTCCATGAACTGCCTCTTGCAGTAGATGACACACAGGATGAGCAGGGCTAGCAGCACGGTGGCCAGAGCGCTGCAGATGACGGCAGCCAGGGCGGTGTCCCGAGGGCTGGAGGCTGTGGACAAGATCTTCACAAGGTTCACCTTGCTGGTGCCTGAAAGTGACAGGACCAGGTCAGCTAACTCTGCAAGTCCGGACTGCAAATGCTTCCAGGCATGTACAGCCGGATCTCACTGTGATACCTCACTGTCACCCACGAAGTTCAGATTCCAGTTACTAAGAAATTTATGATTTCTTGTTATTGTTGGATCACATTCATAATTACTCTTGGCTGCACGCAGCCTGTGGGTTACAGGCTGGACAAACCGCAATGAAGACGGTAGACATCATCAGAAATTGCTTTCATGTGATAAAGCCAACTTGAGATCTGCAGATGTTCAAGCACCTCACTGTCTTTCATGTTACACCTGTACCTTGTATCCCCAAATGCACTGGGTGTGCCACCCTCTGACCCCACAACACCAGCGACACACCACACTCCAAAACCCCTTCACACAAGTTCCTGCTTTCTCATTTCCTTATAATTCTCTTCACTTTGAAGTGAAAAAACAAACAAACAAACAAAAAACGAGAGGAGGTGTGTATAGCTATATGAAATAATTCTCTTTAGGATTCCTCAAAGAACCGATCTGCTACAAATCAGCCAAAGTACCCATCCAGGGCTGTCAAAGACATGCTCTGCCCCCCACCCCAAGAGCACCAAACAGATGGAATGCCTGTAAGGAATTAGACAAATTAATAGGTGAAATTAGGTGAAGTGCAGCCTGTGTCTATGCAAAGGCCAACTCTCTTCTGTTGAGAGAAACAGCCAGAGGCAGAACCACCCCAAGACTCGAGAAGGACAAACCAGACCACTCTGCTGGTTTCACACAAGCAGCTCCACCCATCGGCCTCACAGGGGGATCTGCAAAGCAGCCTCTGAGACTGGGCCTGGCAGCCAGGGTACACTAAACAAGGCCTGTGTGCCACCAAGGAAGGGAGAGAAGGCTGACAGAGATGACTGAGACACAAAAAGCCGGCTGCTGGAGGAGCTGGGCCTCAGGCCTGGACCAAGCCTGGACTTCCCAGCTCTGCTTTCTCTGCACCACCCTACCTGCATCTCCCCTGCTACCTTATACTTGATCTCTAAGAACATGGGAACAAAAGTTCCTTCCTTCAACCCAGAGAACCCTCAAAACAAAGGGCCTTGCTCAGAAGGGCTGGCTGGGGAAGGAGGGAACTAGGGTCAAAAATCTGGGGAATTCCTCCTCTTTCCACTCTGGCCTGAGTACGCTTCCTTCCAAGATAGATCAAAGAATGGATTATTGTGCAGACCCTGAACCCCTGTGACGCAGAGGGGCTGAGCACTCCTCCCAAGGAATGTGGAGTCAGCCAGGTACTGAGCATTTGGGTTGGAGGGAAAACAGTGGCCTGTTTGTTTTCCATGGAGAGGAACTTGGCCTTTACACTATAGATCTAGAGGAAGCGGGTCACTGAACCTCACAGCTCTCTGCCTTTTGGGCAGGCAGATAAATTCTAGTTAATCAGTTAACATATACGCTATGGTTTGACATAACACAAATATGGCTTCTCAAGTCCAACTTACTCTATCCCTAAGAATAAAGAGGCTACCAAATTTTACCACATGAGAAACAACACATGGCTTCCAATTCCTAAAATTTTTTAAAATTATTTTTAAAGCGCACACTGCATAATCAGATGAGTGCTGCTATCACAGCGGGAAAGAACAAATGCTGGACGAACTAACAACGCTTTGGGTCCGGGCTATCATGGTTGGGATCTCACGAGTGCCTTGTATGTTCTTCAGAGAGTTAGGATGTGGAGACACTCATCTGGGTTTGCACTGTGTGAGATCACCCCTCTGGAAACTGTAACGCAGTAGGAAGCAGTACTCTCCCTTGCTGAGGGCCACGTTTGGCAATCCGACTCATGGTTCTGGAATGTAAGTGCAATTCAGGCATCTTACAGTCTATCTCATGGGATATCTTATCTGTTTTGCTTTTAGATTTGTTCCGAATTTGTTTCATTCCATTGCTTTCTGTGACTTTCCACCATTACCAACAACCAAAACTCAAACCGAATAAAGGTTCAGCACAATTAAAACCCGATGATTATATTTCTAGCTATGCTCTTCAATAATACTAAAAGCTTTGCTAACAAAGAGCTCTTACAGTCTTAGCGAGGTAAGAGAACACTCCGAGAGCAAAGGCTTTATCTTGTTCATCTAAACTGGTAAAAAAAGAAAGAAAAGAAAAAGACCATGATAACATTCAGCACATTAAATCCAGATGTGCTACAGTTTGCGAGTGAGCAGAACCGCTGCTCTTTCACCCACTTCATGCCCCGCACTCCGACGAGGGATGAACATAAGCCTTAGTCACTCACATTTTCTTCATTCTAGGCTCTGATTTTTTTTAAAAAAATAACTTATAGAAACACTCTTTCAAAATGAGGTTTTTGTGTTTGGCTTTCTGTCTATAGCCATATCTATGTTTTAAAATTTTCTTCTGGAGGAAAGGGGAAAGTGATATAATCCTATTTTAACAAAAATGTGTAAAATTTTATTTTCTTTGATTTAATTTTTTTTTTACCTTTGCTTTCTTGTTGCCTCTCATGTGTAAATGTGTCTGAGCATGAGCACCGTGGCGTGCACGCAGAGCTGAGAGGGCAACTTATCTTTTCTCTTATCATGTGGGTTCTGGGGAGGAAGCTGGGAACCCCAGGCTCCAGGCGTGGTGGCAAGGACCTTTTCCCACCGAGCCGTCTCACTAGTCCCATTTTTCTCACGACAATATATGCATAAAGGTCTCCAGCACAGACACTGAGCACATGCACCATGTCGTGTGGCGATCACAGCTGTTTCCAGGGCACGTTCATCGCTTCCTCATGCAGACCTTGACAGGCATTAAGCTGCTTTATGTTGCCGTGAAATCAGCCACTCCATGTGTTTCGAATAAATGGCCTTTCACACTACTACATGGCTGTTGTGTCTGGATTCTGTTACTTAACAGTATCTTCAAGGTCCATCCACAGTGTAGTGCATCAGAATTCACTTCCTGTTAATGGCTGAATAATATTTCACTGAACTAATACATCACAGTCTGATGATCCTCGTTCTTAACCCTTACATGAGCATCCGTATCATTCATATACAAGCTTTTCAATATATTTGAAAACTTCCTACAAGCATACATTATAATTGTTCCACATCCCCTCAAAACATTCACTACAGAAATTATAACAATTAAGCTTGTCTGAGTAAGTCAGTCAAAAATATATCCCAAGCAAGAATGAGAATAAGGGCTGAAGGAAACGATGCCAGAGCTCCTGGGTAGAGCTAGCTCAGGCAGGAATTCACTAACTCCGGTGAGGAGTTTGATTCTACAGTAAGGAGAACGGGAAGAACTGGACGATACTGGAGGACAGTCACAAAGGAAGTGTCAACAAATCTGAAATGCCTGAAACCACGCAAACTATCTTCCAAACGCAGTGGAATAAAATTAGAGATCACAGAAGAAAGAAACTGGAAAACTCACAAACATTTGCTATGTTAACATATTTCTAAATAACCAAGTCATGGAAGAAATGGCAAGGAAATTAGAATATACCAAAATTTGTAGGATATAGCAAATTTATAGCAATAAATTACTAAATTAAAATAAGAAAAAAAATCTAAAATTATAATCTAATCTTCCACTCTGAAACTTTAGAAATAAAGTAAGAATTAGAGCCGAGAGCAATGACATAGAGTACGAAAAAGAAAAAAAAGACAACATTATCAATAAAATAAAACAGTGGTTCTTTAAAAAATCTTCAGAACCAAGAAACCCTAGATTGGCTACGGATAAAAGGAGAGTAGGCTAAAACCATTCAGACCAGGAACTGAAACAGAAATGTTTTACAAGAACACAATGAACAACTGTAGACCCACAGACAACTAAACAGGATTTGTTCCCTGAAGGCCAAGGTCAATCACGGGCATCAGTTAGCCAACTGACTAATTAACCAATTATTCAATGAATCAACATAAGAATAACTGAAGGAGAAAAAGAAATACACAATAATCTCAATGAAATAAAAAAAAAATCACGACTAAATCCAGCATCTTTTCCTGATAAAAACAAAGAAGCAACAGCACCCTCCTCAAGATGCTGCGAACCACTCGGGGCATCACATAGCTGACATCGTACGAGAAGGAAGACCACGTTCTTCTAAAATTAAGCAGCCAAAGCTGTCTATATTTTACCATTTCTACCTACTGCATTATTTGGAGTCCCGGACAGAGGAATTAGCCAAGAAAAGCAAAACTAGCTAACTAGCTTCCAAACCGTAAGGAAAAATTAAAACCATCTCTATTTGCAGATGACATGATTATATATGCAGAAAACCATGAGCATTACTAAAAATGATTGGAAAGAACAAAAGAATTTAATAGATTTGCGAACAAACAAACAAACACTCAAAGGCAGTCATATTTGACATAAGGTTAGCAGTGAACCAAAAAAGAAAATGAAGGCCAAGTGTGGTGGTGCTCGCCTTCAATGCCGGCACTTGGGACGCAGGGGCAGGTGGACCTCGGTGCTTTTGAGATCAGCCTGTTTGACATAGAGTGTTCCTGTTTAAAAACAAAACAAAACAAAAAAAAAAAACAAAAACTCGAAACAAACAGGAAAGAGGAAGAAAGAGAAAAGGAAGAAAACAATTTTGTTTAGAGTCATCGAAAAGACTAAAGCACTTAGAAACTCACAGATGTACTGCTCTCCTTTGCAGAAGCGGAGCCCTGATGGCTCCAATATTTGTACAACAAAAACTATAAAATACCATTGAAACACTTAAAACTATTGTTCAGATGAACAGATAACTCAGTGGTATCATATCTGATTGCAGTCTCTACCAAATGGCACCCTGCTGGCAGGCGGGTGACTCAGTGCATCTGAACACAGGGGACCAAAATGTGATTTGGAAACTTATGTCACAAAACTGAGGTGGAAATTTTTCATAAAAAGTTAGCACCATCCGTATCCATAAAAGTAGTTAAACCAGAAAAGCATCATTTTCAAGTGGATGACAACAGAAGGGTCGTTCAACAGAATGACAACAGAAGAATTTGCATGTTCTCCCTGAGAAACCATTCTGCCTGTCTATCTGTCTGTCTGTCAGTCAGGGTTTTTGTTGGTTTGTTGGTTTGTTTGGGTGCTGATACCACTGCTTATCAGCAGCTGAGACTGGGGAGCACTGGCCAGCCAAGCTTCTGACATCTGCACCTAGGACAGATAGCTGTGTGCACGAAAGGAAAGCAAATCTCACCCCGTCAGATCACTGTTGTCAAACACTCTCAGGGTTGTTTCCAGTCCATGCACAGTACCGTTCTTACTCAGCTTTACTTTTGAACTAAGTGTACATCAAAAGCAGAGAAATCACACCAGACCATCTCCTGTGTGAGGAACGCGGTGACACGTGTTTACAAACACGGAACTCCAGAGCTTGCTTGTCCTTCCCAGTTTCTCTGGAGGCACTGCTCTTCTTACCAGTCCCTATCATGCTTTAGTGCCAGGGACCTGAGGCAGGGCCCTAATGGCTCCAAGCTGCCTTTGTTTCAATGGCCAACCTAGTGACTGATTGATTCCTCAGTATTTAATTTTGAGCAGTACATTCCTACCAAGCACAGCTCTGCAACTGCATTTCCCACTTGGATTTCTGTATTGCATTGTGTGTAAAGGCAAAACAGCATAGGTAAGGTCACAGGCAGAACCTAGAACAAACCGAACCTGGCATATACTTCAAAGACACAAGCGGGTCATCTCAACTGCACTGTTATGGGATGGAGGTTATTTACGTTTCTATTTTTTAGCAGTTTTTATTATTTTTGGATGGTGCATATGTGCCATTGTGCACAAACAGAGGTCAGAGAATGGCTTGTGGAAGCTGGTTTTCTCCCTCTACCATGTGGGTTCTGGGAATGAAATGCAAGTTGTCAGGCTTGGTAGCACGCATCTTTACCCACTGAGCCATCTTTCCGTCCCTTCATTTTATTTTTATTTGACAAAAAAGTTGTACATAAATGTTGGCAATAAATTCCATTCTCTACTAAAAAGCATCTTAAGAGATATGATTACAGTTGAAGTTCAAAGATGGTTTCCCTTATCTGTCTTCTTAATTCTAAAGGGAAGGTCCAAGCCTTGCAATTACATGCATCAAAGTGTGTCACTGGTGTTCCTACAGCAGGGGCTGTTATGAGAAGAGCTTTTCGGATGGCAGCTTACCCTCTAGCAGTTTTCAGCCAGTGTCTTATTCCTGCACTCAGAGAAACTTTGGTAAAGTTCAGAGAGACCCAAGGTGCATGGCTGATACTGGACTAGCTAGCACTGTCAGGACACTGCTGGGAAGCAAAGGGTTAAAGGAAGAATGCCAGTATTTTAATTATGAAGAGCAGTTGTTTTACTGAGAACCATCAATGACTTTCTAGATAAATTAGTATAAAAACAGCCAATGCATGGGCAGATTGAATGGAGCAAATTCATGCTAAAGTTGTGCTCAGAGCACCTGGTTTTAATAATGAAGAAGGCAGGGTTAGGGCTAAGGTTAGATATGATGTCTGAGGGGCCCTGGGGATGGGGCAGACTTTGTGAAAATGCAACGTACTACTTGTTAATCAAGCATTTGCTCCCTAAAAAACACAGAGGAAATTTTCCACACGATTTAAATGGTCCAGCAGACACAAGTCAAAGCATCTCATGACACCTCACAAATGCATATGATAATTATGGGCAAAGATTTGAGAGATTTATCCCTCTACTGACTGGCCCACATGTGATGTCAGCTGACATTTATTCCTTTAGCCTTCCTGCTTTTTCTGCCTTTAAACTTTCCTGGAGTGTACTGTACACTTTAATGGCTAAGGGCTTTGCAGCCAATAGTCTGTGTTCAGATCCTAACCTTGTCATTTTCTATCTGTGTTATTACCAGCAAATAACCTTGTGCCTCAGTTTCCTTATCGATGAAATCACTGGCTAGCGGAGCATTGCTCTCGAAGGATGAGCTGCTTCCCGACACAGAGCACATCTCCTTAAGTTCACCAAGCATTCTTCTAAGTGTTCGGAACTGGACATTGTAATTATTATGTTGTTGGGGGTCTGAGTTCCCTTTAAGCTCAACTAAAATTACCTACATAGGGAATACAGCTCGCTCAGAGAATGGCATTGTGTGACGCAGAACCATCTACTGCATCCTGGAATTGATGGAATGGGCTATGGAGAATTGTTCACGCCTGGGTCCTCACATTCCCAAAGCCCTGGAAAATTAATGGAAAACTATACCATAGCAAAACTATGGCATAAACAAAGCAAAAGCTTTTCTCTAGACCTCCTTTTCTGTAAAAGATACAGACACTACTACAAAGAACTTTACCAAAGTTATCCAGTAACATTAAGCAATTCTTTAAAACCATGAGCAAAATAATCTTTAAGAGTTATTTGAATGGAAATGGTAAATTCGAGACTAATAAAATGCTTCCAGAGAAAGTTCTTTGACAAGCAAACAAGAACGTTTGAACTTACGTCAGTTACTAAGCTAGTTCAGGTGAGGGACACCTACCAAACCTTTAAGGGATCCCCGATATGGTGCACATGCTCATTCGAGGGAGGCAAGCTACAGACGCTTACTGTGAAGGCTAATCTTCACTGTCAGCTCTGCAGGATTGAGAATCATCGGGGACATGTACTCTCTGGGCAAGTCTATAAGGGTGTTTCCAGAGAGGTTAAACTGAGGTAGAAAAACCCACCTTGAATATGGCCATGGCATTCCACAGGCTGGGACTTGGAGTTGACAGAAGAGGAAGGAGAATTGAGAAGCAGAATTAATCAGTCTGTTCCTGACAGCAGACTGTCAAGGTGACCAGGGTTTCATCCACCTGAGACCATGCCTCCCCCACTCTGGTGGACGTCAGCTTGCTGATACCATGTCTCCCCCACTCTGGTGGACGTGAGCTTGCTGACACCATGTCTCCCCCACTCTGGTGGACGTCAGCTTGCTGACACCATGTCTCCCCCACTCTGGTGGACGTGAGCTTGCTGACACCATGCCTCCCCCACTCTGGTGGACGTGAGCTTTTCCTCTTTTAGTTACTTCTGCCAGGTATTTGCTGTAGCAATAAGAAAGTGACCGATGTGCTTACTTTTCTCTTTGGAGAATTCGGTGTGGATGATGATGCTACACCTGGGTATAATTTCTGTATGAGATTCTGACTCTTTCCCGAAGTAGAGAGATACACTTCATGAACAGAACAAACCAGAAGAGATTTTCCTCCCCTAGTTTCACTAAGGCCATGGTTGTACAGTTTGGCCTAATGTCTCTGTAATAGTGAACTACATACAACCTAACCTGATTTGTAGAAAGACTGTAACCAACGCTTGCATCGAGTGCTGAGTCTCAGCCCATCACAGCCCAGTAGAGGTCAAACAGTGTTTGAAAAGACAGATACAAGCTAGCACCCAGCAGACTGTCTCTGTCTAGATTTGTTAGAGGTTTGTCTTTAATGGTTTGGACTCACTGACTACAAATTAATAGAAATATAAACTTTAAGCACAGACAGCAGCATTTGAATCGCACGCAGAATGGGCATGAAAAGAAAGGGGGTCAGGATTGATGGACATGAGCCTGAAAAGAAGGCAGAGAACAAAATCTGCATCCCTCAAACAAGTATCCGCCCAGGTCTACCTCACTCTTCGGATGTGCAATGCGTGGCAGTAAAAAGAAGTGTGTGATTCTCTGTGTGAAGAAGTTAGTAAGGGCACACATGGGGACTGATGGGAGTTAGCCTATCATCTTTGATATGCTATTGACACAGAGAGAAACTCTTGTAGTTGAGAGGGAGAAGGAGAAAAGGTCTGGACGATTCCCTGGCCCACAGAAGGGATGGGGACATTTCAGTAATCAAGGAAGCTGGTGAGAGTAAGTTCAGAGGGGCTCAAGGGTCCCTGAGGGCATTTGGCTAGGGTTTCTGCACTGTGAGGCCTGTTGAGAGGGCTCACCACACGGTCTCTATTGGAGCTTCCTTTGATGTTTCTCCTTTCAAATGACTAAAGCTGCTATGGCCAAGTCATCCAGTCATTTGACAGACAGCTGACCCTTCCCCTGTGCCCAGTGGCCTTGACTGGGAGGTTGTCGATCAAGCGCCCATTTCTTTGACTCCCGGTGACTGGACAATAGCTCGAATGCTTTCTGAATGTTTTGAGGAAACCCTGCTAGCTGCAGACACCTCTGCAGCTGTGGCCGCTGCTGAAGCCACAGTGCGGCTCGGCTCGGGGCAGCCTGTAGCAGCTACCCAGAGACTTCCCTTTAGCCAGGATAATCCTCAGTGACCTTCTGATGACCCCATCCATCCTCTTAGCTAATCTTGGGCCCAGGGCAGAGAACTTCCCTGATGGCTCAGCAAAAAGCTGACTTGAAGCACTTCTGAGGCTCAGGACTGGTGGGATTAGAAAGCCGTACACAAGTGTGTTGTGCCCCTTTTCTATCTGTGCATCGATTCTCAGTCTGGAAGCTTCTCTCCTGGGAATGACTATACCCTAGTCTTAGTTACGGTTCTGTTGCTGTGAAGAGACACCACGACCAAGGCATTTAATTGGGGACTTGTTTACAGTTTCAAAGGCTTAGTCCATTATCATCATGGTAGGGAGGATGGCAGCAGGCAGCCATGATTCGGAAGAAGTAGCTGATCCTCAGACAGCGGGGGTGGGGGGGTGGGGGGGGGATGGATAGATAGATAGATAGATAGACAGACAGATAATCTGGTATGGGTTTTTGAAACCTCAAAGCCCACCCTAGTGGCACACCTACTCCAAAAAGGCCACACCTTCTAACCCTTCTAATCCTTTAAAACAGTTGCACTCCCTAGTGACTAAACATTCAAGTATCTGCGCCTATGGGGGGATTCTTATTTAAACCACGGCTCCTGGTGTTATGACACTGGCCTCAATACAATTCTAAGTGGAGTGTGGTCTTTCATTTGCCCACGTGTGTTTATTGCTGGTAGAGCGAAAGAGCTAATTTCACAAAGAGCAGACAAAACCCTGAAATTCAATCCCAGCAACAGCAGCAGTGGCAATGAATGCTCTTCAGCAGCAAAAGAGCTCCAGAGAGAAGTCTGAAGCAGAAGACTGGAGAGCCCGAGACAGCATGAGGCAACAGGCTGTGACACGGAGATGGAGAGAGCCACAGGCCTTGATCAATGGAAGAGTCGCAGAGAGCCACCATGGTTAAAACTCTGGGGTCCCGACACCTGAAGCTTGAGAGCCTAACATTAACTGGGTTCCATAACACTCAAAGCCCAGAGCAAGAAGCCTCTGAGCTGAGAATCTAGACAAATGCTTGAGCCTCTGGCTTTGAAAGCTTGGAACAGTAAGCATGTGGTCTCAGGGCACAAAGCCATAAGCCTACGGCTTTGAAAGCCCAGAGCTTGCTCTGACCTGAGCACCTAGAATTTAAGTTTCTGAATTTTAAAACTGGAAGCTGGAAGGCTCCAGTTCTCAGGGCTTTGTGCTGTAGGCCATGGGGTCTGAAAGCTCAGCCCATGAGCTTCTGGCACTGAGGTACTCCAGACTGCCAACACTGAGGGACTGATCCTGGCTCAGTCACTGTTTCCATCTGAATAGAGCAAACTGACCCACAGCTAATTGTCTGCAACAACGTATTCGTCAATAAACTAGGAGTGTTCAGTCAAGTAGATATGTCGAAGTTTCTAGTTAGCATCATCAGCACAGCTAGTTTTTGTTTTCTGACTAGTATTATCAATCTTTGGGGTTATTAAAACTGATTTTCAAAAATAAGTCTCTGCTTGGTGAGTGTAGATGTGGGCGTGGTTCTCCATTCAACCAAGACTGTTATTTTCCATGCAAACCCCCGCTAGTTACATAACTGGCCTCTTGTGGCAGGCTTTAAAAGTCTCAGGCAGCCAAACTCCTTTTTGAAACAGCAGCACCGTGACCGTTCCTCACTGCTTACAAGGGAGATTCCCCATCTGAGGCAGTGGTTCTCAACCTTCCTAACGCTGCGGTCCTTAGATACACGCTGTGGTGACCCCCAAATTATTTTCGTTGTTACTTCACAACTGCAATTTTGCTACTGTTATGAATAGCAGTGTAAATATCTGATCTTAGGTGACCCCCGTGAAAGGGTCATTCAACCCCCCCCACCCCGAAAAGGGTCGCGACCCACAGGTTGAGAACTGCTGATCTAGGGCCGTAAAGTGAGCCTATAGGCTTTACCAGCCTCAGCACAAAGCACTGTGCTCTGGACAATGCAGTGTTATTCTTTTTCCTAAGCCGACAAATAAAAAATTAAGATAGTCTCATCTTTTATTATGACTGCGATCATAAGTAGTTTATATCTCAATTGCTAGAAAAAAGAAACAAAAGCTTTTAGCATACTCTTTAATTACTAAATTACTAAATCAAATTACTAAACCTTAGGGGTCTCCTTCATTCCCTCCTGCCACACCTTGCTTCCTGTTTTACGCTCTCCTCTCTCAAGTGCATGGTCACAAACGCCTGCCTGACCTGAC
The DNA here is from genome assembly GCA_026225945.1 of Cricetomys ansorgei. NCBI lineage: Eukaryota > Metazoa > Chordata > Mammalia > Rodentia > Nesomyidae > Cricetomys > Cricetomys ansorgei. Next base: position 8,684,284 of record JAMJFZ010003384.1, read on the forward strand.
CCTGCATGTCCAGGCCACTGCTCTCCCTGCTAAATCAACTACAGGAACCTCTTTGGTTTATACCAAACTTTCCTGGCTCAGAAGCCACCTGGGAAATAGAAAGTATGGCTTCTAAGGAACATGACTGTCTGTTCTTCACAATGGTGGCCTTCAGTGGGTAGCTCTTCAGAAGAAGGGAAGAGAAGGAACTGTGACATGAGTGTCCATTCCCATAAGACCTGTGGTCACTCAAAAACACCAGGGATAGGCTATCTGGTTACAAACCACCACCAGCTCTATTGTCATCGGTTAGTAGTAAAGAGTCCTCAATTTTCTTCCCAACTTGACTTTGGATTTATTAGCATAAAACGTGGTGCTTTCTACCTAGGAAACAGACTGTGTACTGCTAAGGGCTGCAGAGTTCTTGCTTCTTCTCAAGCTGACAGAAGAAAGCTACAGATGGACAAGATAAAGTTGCGTTCCCTATTCTTGGAGATGTGTGCATCAGAAAGTCTACTTGTAACATAGAGATGCTGACGAGATAAAGGGAACCAGTAGCCAGGGGCAGGGCAGGGCAGGGCAGGCATGATGGCCAGAGGTCAGGATGATTGACAGGGGCTGAGGTGATACACAAAGGTATTCAGGAAGGCTTGGTGGGTATTGAGAGAGAGGAGAGTTCCTGAAGTTTAAGCATGAGACGTGGGCAAAACACAGGAGAGAGCCGAAGCAGGGATGGTGCTTGAGAAATTACAGACTTGACTTTGTTTCCATGGTTCTATTTGCTCATAGATCACTTGGCCTAGGGATATATTTCCCCCGGGATTAGACAAATCAAATATTGTCATACATGTCTTTAGGAGAAAGGGAAGCTTGAAGGGAAGTCAGGAAGAGCTAACCACTGCAGGAGAGTGGCTGGCAAGGCAGGGAGGTTTTTGGCCCCAAGTGATGACTACATCCACTGAGGAGATCTGAGGAGACTGTCCTGTCCTTCCGAGGAAGTTGTTCCTAAGGGTAGTTCTTTCTTTGACAGTCCTCTTTAGCACTTGCTGGATTCCACTTGGTACTCTGATTACCATAACCACTATAACTAACACTGAAGAAGTGTAAGCCATCACGCAGCAGCCGATCATCTGCAGCAGCTCTTTGCAAACACAATAAAGTCAAAAGAATTTTTCCTGCTTTCAAGGATGTTTTGTTCTTTTTATTGCCCCACCCACCTAAAAGCCCCACAGTGTTTATTTGCCTGGAGAAACAATGAGGCTTTTAAACTCTGCACCAAGAAACAGAAAAGACACCATAAAAGAAACAACACTGCAATGCCTTTGAACATCTGTGGTGAGAGACAGGAAGCTCAAATAGGACCTCAAAGGGACAGAGGCGGGACTGCCATCTGGGAGCTGAAACCAGGGAAACCCGGCTCTGCCCTCCCTGCTCTAACTGCCCACTCTCCTTAACCCTTGGAGTGCTGCGTGCCACCACAGCCCTCGGGAAGCCCAGGGATGAGGCCGTATGGAGACAGACACACTGAAGCCCAAGCGATCTTCCACATTAGTGGGGTAGGCAGTCAGTAGGAAGTAAGCCGTGGGACTATCCACATGTGATGACCCTTAAATTATTTCCATTCCCCCAAGTAAGTACGTGTGCATAATTTAAAGTTACTGGACTGGATCTGGAGGAAAAGAAAAACCTAGATGTGTAGACAGTGTCTCCTGCCGCCTCCCACTCAGGTGGGGCTGCTCCTGTGTGTAAGTCACCTGTACTTTAAACAACACGGGTTACGTGATAGAGAAAAGAGGGTTGCAGTAAGTTGGAAGGAGAGCACTTCTCTTGAGTCTTAGGGCATGAAATGAATTTGAAAATTCAATCCGTGTTTTGTTACTGTTTGTAGTTATTAGACCTCCACCTGGTTCACGAAAAAATAAGGCACAAAAATTTAATTGTCTGTCAGGTATCAGGTCCAGGACTCAAAACCAAGACTTCCTCACAAAGAGCATGGAATGCACCCATCTGAGAAAGGCATCAAATAGGCACTGTCCTGCATCAGTCTTAGGATGAACAGACGGTGTGGCTGTGCGAAGCGACAGGTCGCAGTACCTACTGGTATTAGCGAGGACAAAGGCCTTCCCTTGGGTGTCTACCTGTATCGCCAGAGCTGTAAACCACAGAAAACACTGCGGTTGGTGTGAGATCATGTAGTGTGATGTGAAATCTCATCAGCCTCTTTCTGGCATGTGGCTCCTCCCGAGTATGATGATTAGCTTTGGTTCTCATCTTGACAAAGTCTAGAACCACTCGAGAGGAGAGTCTCGATGAGAACTGTCTAGATTAGGCCTGTGGGCAGGCTTCTGAAGGTTGCTTTTTTTTTTTTAAACTGGGCTACTTGAGAGGGGAAGACTCAACCTGAATGTGGGCAGCACTATGACGTGAGCTGGACCCGGGACTGAATAAAAAGGAGACAGAGAGCTGAGCACAGGCTTGCACGCATCCACCGCCCTCTGCTCTTGATGTAACATGACTAGCTGTTTCAAGCTCCCGACACCTCGACTTCCCCAGAACGACAGACTGAACCCTAGAACCGTGAGCCAAATACATCCTTCCTCCCTTGCTTTAGTCAAGCCATTTTATCGCAGCACGGTGTACTGGCCACTTCTCCACTGCTGCGCTACAACACTGTGGCCACGGCAGCTTATACAGTAGCTTATTTCAGCTTACAGTACCAGAGGGCCATGGGTCCACGGTGGTGGGAAAGCAGCAGACACGGCAGCAGGAGCAGGAAGCTGAGAGTTCCCGTCTCGACCACAAGCATGAGGCGGAGAGAACAAACTGGAAGTTTACTCCCAAAGTGTTCCCCCAGTGACATAGTTCTGCTGGTTAGGTCCTACCACGTAACCTCCCCAAACAGCATCATCAGCTGGGGACCAGGTGTCGCAGCGCCTGAGACTGTGAGGAGCACCCTCACTCATGTCACCACGCACACACAAGAGCACGTGTGTGCATGCGCGCAGACACACACACACACACACACACACACACACACACACAGAGGAAACAAAGCAGCAAAGTTAGAAAAAAAAAAAAAAGCAAATCAATCAAATGTTGTCCTTCGTCATTTCCATTGATTTCAGGGGCTGGGTAGTTATCCCTCAGCATCCCTGGGGATTCTGCTTCAGGACGTATTTTGTCTTCTGGATTCCAAAATCCATGATGTTCGAGCCTCTTCTTATAAGATGGGTAACATTTCACAGAACCACATACACCCTCCTGGAACATAAAGCGTCCTCTACATGACCTGCGGTGCCTAAAACAGCGTACAGGCCAGTGGATAGCTATGTAGTGCTATGGCAGAAAGAGATGTCCGTTCGTGTGCAGAGACACCACGTCTGCAGAATGATTTTGACTCACCAATTGAATCTGCAAATGTGAACTCCACAGATATGGAGGGCTGGGTATATAACCAGGATGATTTTGTTCTTAGAATAAAACCAGTGATTAAATAAGCCAAATGGCATTTATTTAAGTTAAATTAATTAAATTGCATTAATTAAAGTAATCATCAGTTCTTGAGAAAAGAGCAGAAAGTCTGTTCCTCAAAGTGCATTATTTACTGTACCAGCTGGACATATTCTGCTTACTTAGGACACTAAGTCTCTGCTTCCTCTCTTGCTCCCCAGAAGACTATCCTCAGCAGCTGACACTGCTGTAGCTCACAGCAGTCTTCTCATTGCTCTGCCCAAGCTACTAATCTACACACCCCTCCACCTGCCACTCAACTGGGACCCAGCCTCTACTGAGTGGGTTCTGCTTCCCGCAGGTAGGTCTCTGTCCTCAGGCCTCCCTACCTGGGTCCTTCCTCAGCACTTTGTCTTATAAACTACTCTGCACCCTAGCATTCAAAGGGGAGTCCTTGGCAGGCAGCCTGGGTTAAGCAGCAGCCCCTACGAATTTAAAAGAGCACTTGACCTTAAAAAGAAAAACACATCTGTCACCAACGGCAAGCCATTCGGGAGCTATTAAATTTGAGTTGGTGTGTGTGTGTGTAGGTGTGTTTGGAGACCAGAGGACACCTGCCATCCCTCAGATGCCGTCCACCTCTGCCTGTCTCCCTCCCTCCCAGCAGCATGATCACAAGAACACCCGGCCATCCCAGGCTATTCACATGTAAGCTCTCGGGTTGAACTTGGGTCCTCTTGTTTGCAAGGCAAGCGCTTTACCAACTGAGCTGTCATTCTACCCCGGGAATCATTCATTTTTAAGCAGATTTTAAATTTTTTTTCAGTACTGGAAATTTTCTCAGTACACTGCAGGAAATCACTTGAAATAAAGGTCCATGCCAACACCTTTTAGGCGTCTGGATGAAAATGAAACATGAATAGGACATGGGAGTGTACGCATGTGTACATTTTGAAATAGCAAATAAAGAGAAAGGCACGGAGACTGCTCCTAAACGGAGCTCCCAAGCTCGGTCTCGACAGAAGGGCTGCGTACCTGGCCTGGGAGGCGGCTGTGGTTTTCCACGCACAGCTGTCAAAGCCACTGAGGGATGCTCTTCAAAGGCAGTCCTCCCATAAGCAAATTATGTCTCGGCAAAATTGAAAAATCTACGGTGAAGTTACAGACGTAACCCCTCTCTCTTTTAAAATTATAATGCGAATCAAGGAGAGATGATCTTTGAACATTTGAGAAAGTGGCTATGCGAATCACTGTATGGAGAATTCTCCTCTTGTGAGTTCTTAAGACACTTTCTCTGAGATGACCAAACAGGACAGTGTTTTAAAGACTCAGAGGGAGATACTTTTAAACTGAATTAATTCCGACTTGAAATTCAGCATCAAGCTTTGAAAGGGGGGAGCTTGGGCCTGTGTTTGGGGTCTCCTGAGTGCTGCAATCACAGGCATAAACTGCCAGGCCTGGGCCAGCTCTAGCTTCCTTGTACCCTTTCAGCCTGTGGGTTATTTTGGCCTAGTATTTTTTTTTGGCTGTGACTCAATTACCCTGTTGACCGTTCTCTTGGCAGGTTAATTACAGAATCTAAAAAGCTACTGCATTTGTGCTGAACGTGAGCAGGCTTCTTCTTGTCATTATTCCCCAAACAGTACAGCAGAGCCTTGCAGGCTGATTCAAATCTAGAGTTGATTTAGACTACATGTGAGACGTACCTAGGTCTTATGTGAATACTGAACGGTTGGGTAACAAGAGACTTGACCATCCAAGGTCACTGGCCTCTAGGGCTGGGAGTGCCACCCTAGAAACAATCCCCTGGGAACAAGGCATGATCGTGCATTTAATCTTATTTTAATTTTTACAGTATTGGGAATGGAACCCCGGCTTCACGCATGCTAGGTAAGGTACTGCACCGCTGAACCATGCTCCCATTCCCACTTTGGTTTATAATTTCTTAATCTTAGCATCTGGGAGTTCACTTGAGAAGCAGTTTTGAGCTTGGCGTTCTGCACTGTCAGGTAGACTGCAGCTGAACCCGTTTTCCTCTACTTGACTAGGGACACACAGAGCAGGCTGAGAAATGCCAGTAAGGGTTCTGGTACCGTCCTGAGTTCAAGCGGTTCTTTCTTTGTTCGATTCTTGAAGTAAGATTTCTCACCTTAAGTCCCCTCCTCAGGGAGCTGACTTGGAAGTAGCCAGACACCAAGTTTAAAGGCCACCTAACCTGCTCCCCGCTGGAGTGTGAGTGGTCCCCAGCACATTCCAACAACTTTCTGAGAATAAACTCTCTGGATGAAAGGTTGACTTCTGAATCTCAACTGTACGCCCCCCTTAGTCTGTGGCTGCACTGAGCTCTCCAGCTGACGGCTGTACCTCTCCACTCCCTCCCATTCATTTCTTTCCAGTGTCTCCGGGGCAGTCACACATCATAGATTCACTGGTAAGAAAGTCTACAGCTTGGCGAAACGAGCCTGACAGATCTCATTCATTCAACTTAGCAACGCCCTTTAACAAGATAGAGCTTATGAATAAATATTTAAACCAGCCTATAGGCTTTAAATGTCTAGAAGAGACTGCGGGTAGAAGCTGGGTAAGAACTGGTTGCCCAGTTTCTCAGAAGGATGGTCCTCTTCTCCAGACTCAGGCAGACAAGGACCCACGAAAGCAGCTTGAAGCTTGAGGATAGTGTGATCTAGTCAAAATGCCTAACTTCCTGTTCTTTCTTCCACTGGTAACGGACACAACTGATGACTTGTATTTAGAAATTTCTATTGGGAGAAAGGAATGGCTGCCGAACATGTGAGTTTGGAACACTTCTAGAAGAATTTCTGATTCCTATAGCTGATGAAACCAGGGCCAAGGAGCCATTTAGGGGCACGAGTCTGAGACAGCTGGACAAACACACAGAAGAGTTCTCTAGAGAGGCCAGGACACATGGACAGAACTGCAACGGTCCTCAGCTTTCCTGGAAATGCTATAGTGAGAGGTGTCGCTCAGGTACAGTGCTTACCTAGGATCCCAAGCGCGACCAAGACCAAAAAATAAATAAAAAGCAGGATAGTCTAGGATACAGAATGAGACTCTCAAAAAAAAAAAAAAAAAACCAGAATAAAACAGAAGGAAGAAAAAGACCCTCGCAAACGTCATTTGACCTGAGCAACTAGAAAAACAAGAACTCTAATCACCATCCTCAACGGCATTAGGAGAACCTCCCGGGTCAGTCATTAGGTTGACTAGGTCTGTTTGCTTTGCACTAAATGTCACAAAATGACAGTATGTGCTGGGTTCCTGTGTCTGCCCTGGGACCAAGGCCCCCTGCTTGATGATGGCTTGGTGAGGGTCTGTCCCTGCCTTCTGGTTGCATCCAGCTCTCTAGCTCTCTGTCTCCTGAGCTTTCTCTCTTACGGTTTGGCGATTCCTGCAGCAAAAGATTAAGTACACAGCCAGGTGCGATAGCACAGGCCTGGAGCTCAGTGCTCTGGAGGCAAAGGTGGCAGGGTGACAAACTCAAGGCCAGTTTGGGCTATATTGGGAGACCGAGTCTCAAAATACTAAGACTTGAGAACACAGCTCAGTGGTATGGCATTTGCCTACCACGTGCAAAGACCCTGGGTTCGATCCCTAGCGTGGAAAAGAAAAGGAGATCTCAAGGGAGGCCTTTGAAAGTTGTCTTCAGCAGAGAGGGCTCTACCGATGGGGACTGTGCAGGTGTCTTGATTTGTTTTTGAGCTGTCATCTTCATTCCTGTGGCATTGACTAAGCAGCCTTTGACAAGGGCTTCTGTTTATGTTTCAATAAAATAATGGAATCACAAAACAGCGGCAGAAAGAAAGAGGCAAGCTAGAGGAAAGTACCGCACGGACAGCACCTTAAGCCGGACAGGGAAGAGAGGGAGGTGGGGAGTCTCTGCTTAGATCAGGACCCGAGGCTGACACTCTAAGCTGTCTCCCCCATGCCAGGGTTATACTGTCTCTGCTCTGTTCTTTTGATCTTATCGTCCTCATCCTCTCTATCTTGCAGGTTCTGTTTAGGAGGAGAGAGCTGAATTCAGACATCTCTCTGAGCAGCTTCTTCTATGGATTGCTGAGGGTATTTGTTGAAAGCACACAGCCACACTCAGCTTTTCCTCACTACCCGCAGTGAGGCTCCACGAACAGCCTCCTTTCCATCACTGACCTGGCTGGATACCAGCGAGTCTTGGTCTGGGGACCAGAGACAACTTCACAAGCTCCAGTAAGCCAAGCCCTTCATTAGCGCATACTGGCTTTGTGGATCTTAATGCAGTGGTTCCAGTGAGCATCCTGGAAAATCTGGCCTCCAAGCACTAGCAAACTCACCAAAGAACTACTGCAGAAACAACAACAGCCCCATGTGTACACGTGGCAAGTGTGTTAGACCCTGCACTATGGGCATGTCTCCTGCATCCTCACACTGCTGTAGTGGAGGACCCTGCGCTATGGGCATCTCTCCTGCATCTACACGCTTCCGTTTTTCTCTGAACAGCTTGTGTGTCTATGTGTGTGGAAGGCCAGAGGTTGATGCTCGGTGTCTCCCTCTGTCACTTTCCATCATGTTTTTTGAGACAGGATTTCTCACTGCAATTGGAGTTGGAGCTCATCAGTTGCTAGGCTGGCGACATCTGAGCTCCAGGGATCCCCTGTATCTGACCCTCATAGCCTCCAGGGCTAGGGTTACAGTTGTATCACCAAGTGCAGGATTTGTGTGGGTGCTGTGGATCTGAACTTAGGTCCCCAGGCTCGCACAGGCAGCACTGTACCTACCGAGCCACCCCGGCTCCCTCACCTAGTGCTTTATTATAGAGATAGACTGCTCTTGTGGAGGAACCAGGGACTAGCTGGGGAAATTAGTGTGGCCCGTGAACAGCTTCATGCACAAGGAAATGCCTGATGGGAGATAGAGGAGATTCTGGTCATCAGAGAACATATCTCTCCACAGCTTACTTGTGCAGTGAAGGAAGTATAAACTGGGGCTTGATAGCACGTGCCTGTATATCCAACTGCTCGGCAGGCTGAGACAAGGCTGCGACAAGAGAATCCCTCCAGACTGAGTTCAAGACCAGCTTGGGCAACAAAGTGAAGACTGCAGCCAAGATAAAGAGGAACCAAGTGTAGCTCTGTGACAGAGCACTGCCCAACATCCCAGGGCTTGGTGCTGGCACTAAGTGATTTAAACACAAGAAAGAAGTGTCTGTCCCCCACTGCCAAAGCTACTCTTCCGTTGCCGTGATAAAACACCCTGATAAAAGCAACCTAAGGAGGGTTTATTTGGTTCCACGGTTTACGGGTACAGTCCATGGCGGTGGGACAGTCAAGGTGGCAGGAGCCTGAGACACTGGTCACCCTTCACACGTAGCCAGGACGCAGAGGCGGGTGGATGCTGGAGCTCAGCTGTGTCTTCCCCCTCAGTCAACTGGATCAAGATGACCCCTCAGAGGCATGCCTGGAGGATAACCTAATGTAAATAACCCCTCACAAATGTGTCCAGAGCAGTGGTTCTCACCCCTCCGAATGCTGCAACCCTTAATATAGTTCAAGTTGTGGTAAACCCCAACCATAAAATTATTTCCATTGCTGCTGAGGCCCATGAATAATAATGTCTACATGGCCTACCCGAGCTGGCTGTTGTTGGCTGAGAAAGGGATGCAGCCATTTTTACCTGAAAACCTTGCAGGCTTTTAAGTCCTGGCATGTGCAGGAGCTACCTATGCATACTGCTAGCATATCACAAAAGCCATCCCTGGGGCGGTGTTGGTCCTCCCAGGAAAAAATAGGTAAGCCTTTAACCGACAGAAGCTAAAAGGAAAATTAGCACACCTGGAAAATAAACCCTCACCTAAAGAGCTGAATTCAGCCAACAGGAGCATCTAACCTGTGTCATTATGTCAAATGTTCTTTGAAATAACCTCAAAGCTTGCAGGCCGCAGGAGGGAGGACCCTGGCTCCATCCTAGACTGACACTTGCATACCAAGATGGCCCCTGCTGAGACGACCGGCATCTGCTTGCGACCATCTGCATAGTTTTTAAAGTTTTGGCGTGTTCTTCCCCTGGCAATGCACATTGTCAGTGTATCTCTCCTTTTCTCTTTTCCTTTTTCTCTTCTTACTATGTCTACTGTTAATTATTCTATTAAAAACGCTCCTGCATTTCATATTCGTAAGTGCGACTGTGTGTGTCACTTTTCTGGGTCCCATAGAAGAATGGGCTATTTTGTTCGTTTGCCACTTCTCTATGCCCGTGCTCCCTTGCTGAGTAGAATTCCCGTGAACCCATCTGTGGAAAAGGCTGGATCTCCCTCTGCATATTGCTGTTCTAGAAATGTCATTTTGCTACTGTTACGAATCATAATGTAAATATGCAGATGGTCGTAGGTGACCCTGTGAAAGGGTTGTTGACCCCCAAAGGGGTCCAAACCCACAGGTTGAGAACCACTGGCTTAGAGGCTCATGGCCTCGGTGATCCCTGAGCCTGTCAGAGAAGGTTCACACTGACACCACACCCATCGTTTTCCGTAAGTCTTAAGAAGTTTGGAAGATGAGCTGTGATAGAGAATGTAGAGTAGACCCCAGCTTTGAGTTCTGTCCTCTGGTTGTGGCTCTGCCTTGGACTGATGATAGGGCCTAGGGCAGTCACTCTTCTCTTTGACTCTGTGTTTACTCCCTGGACCATAGGAATAATAATACCCAGGTGGTAGGTTTGGGGTATAACTAAGTGGACCTGTGTCCAGGGTGGCATCACAAGCCCCGGATCTAACTCAGAACCTCCATCTCTGTGTTGGTCTGCCTTGTTCAGGCTGTATCACCTGCCTTCTGACCCATCAGCTTCTCCTGCCCTGAGCGTGCACACAGGGAATATGGTGGTCCAGGAGTAGGCTCTGGGACGGTGTCTGGACACATCTATCTCTGATGTAGGTGATCAGCAGAGGACAATCCACAGCGGAAGTCTATGCTTCGATATGCTGACGGCCGGGGAGCCCTGACTCCAGCTGCTCTTTTCCCTTTCCCATTCCCAATCCCCACCAGATGCATACTGAGAACCCCTAAAACAATGTAGTTTGTGAGAGTGATCCTTCTATCCGCCCACAGCCCCTCTGCCGGGCCATTAAAAGCAGTGACTGATGGCAGCGCTTGGTTGGTCTCGGAACACGGGGCTGACAGTGGCAGTACACAGCAGACAAAAGAAACTTATGTAAAATTCCCAACCACAGGCTTTGTTCTGACTGGATCAAATGTGCACCCACTTGGGACAGTAAGGAGAGAGAGGAAAACACCCGAGGCCTTTTAGAGCTAAATCTTGCCTTGGGTCTGATGAGAAGTGCAGAATTTGTGGGATTCTTTGAGCAATGTTTATTCGATTTGGAATGCTACTGTGGCTGGGGGTAAGTGGTTTAGAAACGATTCAAAGCAGCTTTCGCCAGGGTGCCACTGTGTTTAAAGTGTGTTTAACCTCGATGTTTGATCTGTTCTCGAGGGCTTTGTACAACAAGCCACGTGATACTGAAGTCATACCCATCAGATAAATCCCTGCGTGTGGGAGAAAGAAAAGCAGGAGCTGTGATGACCTGCAGTGCTGGCAGCCGTACATGGTTCAGAAAACAGTCCCCGGCTCCTCATACCCGTACGTAATGAGCCACCTTGTTAGACAGTGGTTATTTTCTAATGGGAACTTAAAAGGCCTCTTTATATAATGAATTAGAGTCATTTCAGAATTAGCTTTAAAAAACAAATTTGAACTTACTGAACATTTTTTGTTTGCTCAATGGGAAAAAAATAGAGGGAAACACCAACAGTCCCCCGAAGAAGACATTGCTAGCATCAGAGCTTTAAAAATTTCAGCAATCAAAATACAGCATTTTGAAGTTCTTTCCAGTCTATTTTCCAGCTGTATGGGTTTTCCAAAAGGTAGATGTAGGGGCTAGAGACGGAACTCAGTGGAAGAGCAGTGCGGAGCCTTGGGTTCGGGTCCAGTGGGGTAGGCGATTGTACTGGGCATTCTACTTACAGCCTTCCCCATTTCAGATATGGCTTTTCCTACGTATCATTGATAAGCTTTGCTGAGCAGTGTGTCACAGAAGGACCTGGACAAAGGCTGTCTCTGCTCACCATGTTGCTGTTACCCTACACAGCCAAGCTACAGACCTATGTGGGGTAGACAGACTGACTCACCCACGCCCATCTGAGTGCCTGTGTGTCCAAAATACTAGGCCTTTTTTTTTTTTTTTTTGGTTTTGCTTTTTGTTGGTTTGCTTAGACAAGGTATTACTCTGTATCCCAGGCTTGCCCCAAATTCAAGGCCATCCTCCTGCCTCCACCTCCTGAGTGCTGAGACTGCAGGTGAGTCACCATGCCTATGCTGATATTAAGACTTTTATCTCTCTACATTCAGTGCTCAGCAATCTGATAGTCTAAGTGCCTGGAAAACATTCTTTTAAAGAAAACAAAAACAAATTTAAAAGGAAATGAACAGGCAATCTTTGGAAACCAATTGCAGTGTGATCCCAGGTTTGGTTGTTTTGAAGAAGGGAAGGGAAGGTCCTGGGACCCTCCTCGAATCTAGTACCTGGCACCCTTGGGACCACAACTCTTATCAGAGCATGGATACCCCAGCAGAGCCTGTTCCCACATGCACCCTTGAAACAAACCCCACCACTTGAGGCAGCCTGAAGGAAGCCTACTTCCCACAGCCTGGGAGGCTCAAGGGTGCAGGAACCCCTCAGGGGGCCTGAAGAAGAAGCTCTTTGTGGATAAATTGAAAAGCCCCGGAGGAGAAATAAAAACACAAGGCGCCATGCATAATTTCCCCCAAAGACTTGCAGCTCCCCTTTGAGGAGATTAGTTAAGCGCTGGAACACTTCCCAAGGAGGGTGCCAAAGACAGCAAACTTCCCTGACAGAGATGAAGCTCACCAAGACCCCAGGCTCCCTCCATCTGTGCTTTACTGGGCCCGCCACACTTCCAACCTGACAGATATTTTCCTTTACTTTCTCTTGACACACGGAGAAATGCATATCTCTGTATGTTAGACTAATTAATTGTCCTTTCCAAGCTGTATGACCAAAGGCTTCATAAGACGTAAGAGTTGCACTTGAGTACTGCGTTCGAAGGCCCCTTCATGCTAAGCTTAGCTGGAACCCCACGAGCAAAGCATTACAAAGCCTCAGACTTGTGATTACATTCAATCACATCCAGCATTAAGTGTGTGTGGAGAGCGGGAGGACCTTAGTACCTTCCAGCTCTAACCTGGGCTGTCCTGGTGCCGTTTGTCTAATATCAAGTAGTGACAGATGAATTTGCCTCTTAAAGCAAATGGTTGAGCAGGACCAGGTCCTTGAGTTCAACTTGGCAAGAGGACCTGTCATGTGTAGATTCTAAAGGAGGATCCATCAGTATCTCCTATGTGGTAGATTCGTAGAGTCTGGTTAAACGATGAACCAAATAAGATAAGGTTACCAGGTTAGACAGGGCAGCTTTAGGTAGGGAGACAGCAGAGTATGGTACAACCAGGCTGCCAGGCAGGCAGTGAAGCCCTGTGAAGCCCTTCCTCCTGTGAAGCCCAGCGGCAGGCCCTGCCTCACCCCTGCCTGGCTGACCCCATCCTTGACTGTGCTGCTTGTTGGCCAGCCTTGCTTAGCATTTAGACAGTGAGCAGCCACCACGCAGGCTGAGAACACAATAAACGCCCTTGTTTCCAAGGCGGGGAAAACCCTAATGGTCAAAAAGACTAATGTTAACACAAAGACTCAAGTGTCTCCTGTACGGCTGCCCCACCCCCACCCTAGTGCAATGATTCTTTCTCCCCACTGATTTGATAGGTGAGGAAAACAAAAGATGAATGAACAGGGGTGCAGCAAATATGTTATGGAGGGTGAGGGAGTCCTAGGAGGGACTCTGGAAAGGCAGACTGAGACTCTATCAGGAACAGCAAAAGGAAATCCCCAGAGAGTGTGGACAAGAACAAGCACTTGGATAACCCGGATAACCCATGGACCTGGGTCTCCATTGCGCATCCAAGGTGAAGGGTTCAAATGAACAGGGCACAGCAATGAAAGCATTTGTTTCCCTGGGGACACGAATCAGAGGTCACTGCTGACCGAGGCACACAATAAGGGGCTTTCTATTCTACTAGGTTCTGGATAAGAGCACACACCAGGAGTCCCATGGTAGAGACAGGGTTTGGTTTTCTTTGTTTTGTTTTTCAAAGCCCCGCTGCCATTTGGTACATAACTCACAGTGTGGTTCGTAGGGAGGAGGCGGGTCTCCACAGGGCACACACTCCATGTCTTGAAAACCAACCAGTTTGGTCTTCCGGTAAAATCTAGAAGAGGAAAGAGAGAGTCCCGGTTAGCGATGTCATCTGCAGCTGAGTGTCACGTCACCAGTCACCAGCGGTCTCCAGAACCCGCTCTTGGTGAAGTAAGAAGCACCCAGAGGCTGAGCAGGTGGTAGACACCGCCCAGACTCGATTCCCTTCAGGAAACTCCCTCTCTGTCTGCTCTTTTTCTATACTCGGGTGAGACGCTGGAGAGGGGATACGAGGCCTGTGGGCTCTGCGATTCTGCTGTAATCTAAGCCAAAATCACCTCTTAAATAAAATACTTGTTTTCAGCATTTGAAAGTTAGGAGCCCAAACACAGCATATGTTTTTCCTTAGAAATGAACTGTGGTTGTTTCTAAATGGTAGGAATTTAAGTCATTCAAGACTCCGTGTCAATAAATAAGTAATCACGTTTATTTAAAGAAGGACATAAACCATCAACAGCATAGCTAATGAGCCGCCTAAACTAAAAATTATGATGACACCGCTGCCTGTAGACTGAACTACAAGGGGAAACTCAAAATCATTTCCGTGAAAGCAAGGCTACAGCTAGAAAAAAAAAAGCAAAGCATTTATTCTCAAAGAGCCTTGCTCATGATTAAACCAAAGTCTCTAAGAGATTAAAATTGGTTTTGAATGCTTAAACTCCTAAATAATCAAATGAATGCATATTGGCGTGGAAATATATCATTTTTATTTGGAAAGTAGGGAGAAGATTAGTACATGCACACGCGCACACACAGGACGGCAGGGGGTGGGGGCGGGGGATGGACAAGAAAGAATCCCTGGTACCATCCCTAGAGTCAAATAAACGTAAAAGACGCTAGAGAGAGAAGAGAAAACTAACGTAAAGGTTCACTAAACTGCATTCACTTATTCACATCCTATCTTAAAACTCCAGTTTCTGAACCTTCACATTCTGGGGAGGGACTTTCAAAAGTTACAGTCGATGTCCTGAGCCATTACCACTTGACCCGCAATTTAGTGACCATCCTGTGCATCAGAGTCCGACCCGAAGCTTACCGCGTATGGTGAGCACGTTGGTAACTCTAGAAACTTTACAACAATTTGAAAAAAGGTCTCAGCGGAGCGTGCTCAGTGTGGTGGCACACCTATAAACTCAGGAGGGCTGAGGACAGCCAGAGCTGTACAGGGAAACCCCCTCAAAACAAACGGACCCCAAACTCTTAGATTCTTTCCCTAAGTGCAGCACCAGTGGCTCCTCCTGCCCCACCTGTGAGCTGTGCCCACGCAACCCCTCTCTGGCTAGTGCTTCCATTCAGTATTTAGTGGTCATTCAAGCATGGCGGGACCTAGCCAATTAGACTGGGTTGACTAACCAGCAAGCCTAGGATCCGCCTGCCTAACACCAGGATTACAAGCTTTCTCACACAGGTTCTGGGGCTCAAAACTGGGGTCTCATACAACAGGATAAAGACTTTACCAACTGAGGTGTCTCCCCAGCCCATGACGCAGAGAGGTCTTCTTTCACCCGACGGGTTTCCTGTTAACGGTTAATGCATGACTGTATGGCGGCTCTGTTTTGTTGAACTAAAGATCTTGAGTTTGATCTTTACTCTCGGTGCCTGTGCCTTGGGGTCACATCCAGAAAGGTTTTTTTTTTTTTTTTCCAAATCCAGTGTCATCAAGTTTCTTCTGTGTTTTGCTTTTTTTCTCTCGTATTTTTCTAACATTAGATCTTATTTCTTACATCTTTAATCCATTCGAGGTTGATTTTTATTCAGGGAGTAAGGCAAGAGTCCAGATTCATTGCTTCCGAGTAGCTACTCCGTTTTCTCAATTCTAAGTCCAGTCAGGGGAAGCTGTCCTTCTCTCTCTCTCTCTCTCTCTCTCTCTCTCTCTCTCTCTCTCTCTCTCTCGGCACCGCTGTCAAAAATTACTGACCAGCTATGCAAGGGCTGATTTCCGACTTCTAGGTGCCCCCCCACCTTTGTATTCCTCTGGGCTGTTTATCTCTCTTTGAGTCAATGCACTTTTGATTTTGGTAGCCTTGTAATGTGCTTCAAAAGGAGGGAGTTTGAGTCTTCTGATTTGCTCTTTTTAAATTTTATGTGTTCTAAAATGAGTAACTTTATTAAAATCTGGTAGGAGACCCCTATATCAGATTTTATTTGAACATATTTTCATAGTCAAATCAAAGTAGAAGTTTAACCAATCACTGAATGTAGCTGAGATTTGATCTAACTAGATTTGTTCCCGTTACAAGTGGCACAGTTTCCTGCCGCATTACCCACCCTGTTGAGGTTAGAGGTCAACCTCCAGTGTCGTTCCTTACTCCCTGTGTTTCCTGAGACAGTTTTTCTCAGTAATCTGGAATGCATCACGCAGGCTACCTTGAGCTGGGATCACAGGAACTCACCAGGACTGGCTTTTTGACTGTAGGCTCTGTGCTGGTCTTTGAGTCTGCGGGGCCATCACCCCATGCTAACTAGGCACGTGTTCTAGCACTGAGCTTCACTGCTCTCTCTTTAGTTTGTCTAGAGTACCACAGTTTGGGACATAGAAACATTTGCAACTGCACTTCCTGTCCAAGTGAAGTAGGAAATAAACTTTTTAAATGAAACAAAATGAAAGGGACACAGACATTCACTGTACAAAGTGTCTGGTTAAACTGGCTTCTGAAGTGCAATGGTAGATCTACTTCTGGCTAATATATAATATAAGATTATATAATATAATATATAATATAATATAATATAATATAATATAATATAATATAATGTAAGAAGACAAAAGAAACCCACACCGGATTGTGCTCAGTCACCGTGTGATGGGTGAAAAGCAGCCTGGAAATACACCGTACAGATGTGAAACTCGCTGACAGCGGTTTCAGACAGACGGTTTCAACTGAACTCAATCCAAGCTAGACTGGTTAGCCCGACACACGCTGTCTGAAAATGCCGCTCTAAAAAACCCCGTGGTAGACCTTTACACTCCCAGCAGCGAGAGCTCTTCTGCCAAGCAGAGCAAAGACACAGTCGGCTCTGGTTGCACAGTTGCCCTGGCTCCTGGCCTGCGAACCACAGTCAAGCCAAGGCTCAACTCTGCCGTGCACAGGCTGGAAGACGGATGCAGGAAGCCTAGGTGACAGCTTTGTTCTCCTGGCAGTCCAGGCTCAGGCTGGCCGGTCAGCCGGCTGCGTACCTTGCTCAGCAGTCTGCAGCCATGATCTCTCATTTGGAACTGCGCAAATGCCAGTGACGGGATGAGGCGTTAGCCTGAGAGCCCAGGACTCATGAACAGCGTCATGGTCGCCTGGGGATGGGAGAAGAGGTCAGAATGTGCAAGCGATTCAGACAGCTCCCAAGAGCTCGGGGCCGACCGGAAGCTTGAGGGTAACCACCTTCTGGAGACTTCCTGGTTCAAGCAGGAGGCCCGGCCCTGGTGAATCCCCGCCCCTCTACTCACAAGCTGGGAGACTAGGCATCAGTCACCACTCTAAGGACCAGTCTCCTCTTTTGTAAGGAGTGGACAATGCTCCTTCTGACTTTGCAGCATGGTTTTGGTGACAGTACAACAAACAGTGTCTAGGTAGCAGTGAGTGCTCATCGGATGACATGGTCACCAGAAGCACCGAAGGGCTGGTGAGGGCAGGTCGCACTTCCAGCACTTACTCTAGATCCCCGCTGCAGAGGAAGGACGAGCCCACTGTCATTCTGACAAACAGCCTCTCCTAGCCTGGTTTCCACTGCTGTAATAAACACCATGACCAAAAGCAATCGGGGGAGTTCATTTCAGCCAACAGTTACAGACCGTCACGGAGGGAAACCGAGGCAGGAGAAACTCAGGGCGGAACCCTTGAGGCGGCAGCTGATGCAGAGGCCATGGAGGAGCGCTGCTTACTGGCTTGCTTCCCCTGCACAGCTTTTTTCCTATACACCCCTGATCACCTACCCAAATGCCTCTGGACTTGCCTACAGGCCAATCTGAAGGAAGCATTTTCTCAGTTGAAGTTCTGGAAGCCATGAGACCCAGTCTTTGTTATCACTCAGCCTGTGGGCATTGAAGACAGCATTTTACACACATGCATGCATGCATATGAACTTACACACACACACACACACACACAAACACACGCGCACATCGGCCAGAAGTGACAATGGCCACCTCAGCATGATCTTGGCAGCATTGTCTCTGAAGCAAGAAATATTTTGCTTTTTCCTTTCTGCCTTAGTTTATCTGTCTGCAAAATGGGTTTCAACTATTTGCCTTCTCTGCAGGAAGCTAATCAAACCACAGGAGTACTTTTTTGTACTGTAGAATTATCATCTGCTCATATATGAATGCTGCCTTAGAAAGGATGTAATTACGAGCTAATCATATAAATAAATTATGACACATCACTCAAATGTCTATCCATTGATAGATTCCCAGTATCTAAACATCTGCTTAAGAACTAATTAACACTGGGTAAAGCAAAGGGTTAGGCTCACATGACAGTGGGTAGGCTTACACACGAGGAACAGAACTAGTGGGATGTCCAGGAGCCCTGTCACACACGCGTGCGCACAGCACACACCAGTGGGGTTCAAAGCCCAGGAGGCTGCTTTGAAAACCAAATCCCCAGGTCCTGGCTTCCCACCAGTCTCTTGGTGCTGCCCTACATTTACATCCCTGGGGTCTCAGTTTAGTCCCATTCCCCGGATGAGGAGACAAGACACACTTCCATCACAGAACTGAAGACCATGAGCAACAGAGGCATGCCAGATGTTCCAGGCACGTTATTCAATTAGGCTCGCATAAGACTAAAACTCGATTAATAGCCGGACATGTTGGTGCATGTCTGCCATCAGTACGGAGAGAGAGGCAGGAGAATGGGGAGTTCAAGGCTACCCTGAGCAACACTGCAAGATCCTGTCTCAAATCACCACAAAAGAACAGCCTCCCCACTACTGCTATCTGCCGCCATTCTTTAAGAGGCTTTAAACGGTGGTGCTTTTTGTGAGTCCAGTTTTTCAGTGGCAGATTTATTGAGACACAAGTCACATATGACACAAGTCACCCACGGAAAGGTTTGAATGCCAGTGGCGTTATTATGGTCATTGAGTTGGGTGACTATCTCCACAAATGAGATCAGAGCATTTTATCGCCTCCAGAACAAGCCTTCTAACACTAACCACGCTCCCCTATCCTTCACAGTGCTCCCCACCCCTCAGCCCAGGCAGCCCGCGTTGGTTCTCTCCATCTGCAGACGTGTGTCACCAAGGAGAGCACAGATGTGCGGTCTTCTGTGGCTGCTCTCTTTCCTTGAACACAGTATTTTTCGGGTTCATCTGTGCTAGCAGGTGTCAGAATCCCCTTCCTTTTTATTGCTGAGTTGCTCATATCTGCCCTATGTTGTTTACCTACATCAGTGGACTGATATTTGAGTTTGTCTTAAGTCTTCCTAGAGTGCTACAGTAGAACGCTACAGACCAGGTCGCCTAGAAAGAGCGGAGATATACTTCTCCTGAGGCTGGAAGCTGGGCGGTCCAAGGCCTAGCTGACAGAGACAGGCCACGAGAGGCAGCCCTTTTGCTGTATCTCCGTAAAAGGACACTGTGTCCTTACACGGCAAAAGGTGGAGGGGCAATAAAGGGAAGAAATGCCCGCTGCCAGTCTCCATAGTCAGCTCAGGAGAGAGAAACTGTCGGGTACTGGTTTTCAGCGTTGAGGGCTAAGGGCAACCCACCGCACAGCAACACCTGAATTCTGGAGGGGACCAACTCACTGCACAGCAGGGCTATCCCAGCTTTCTGGCTATTATGTATAAAGCCTAGGAACATCAGTATATCAGATTTTTGTATGCACAATAGCTATCAGACCTCTCAATCAAGACGTCAGGCTTCAGACCTCTTGATTATATGCCCAAGCAGAGACCTGCTGCATTTAACTTCTTGAGGGAATGCCAGCTTGTCTCCTAACATGGCCACCCATTTTACATCCGCACCAATCACAGAGGAGGGTTCCCATTTACGGTCCGTCTTTTCATCTATGGTTACTCGCTGGGTGTGAGTGGGTGTGGTTCGATCTGTGAGCATCTTTTCCACATATCCGCCGTTTGCTTGCACTATCGGAGGAGCTTCTATCCAAAGCCTTTATTCTTACTTTAAGTTAGTTGTCTTTTTGAATTGTTGAGTTTCGGGAATTCTTCCTGTATTCTTGATTAGGAATATGGTGAGTCAGAGTTTCCTCTGTGGAGACCAGAACCTAAGGAGCTTCAAAAATAGCATTCAAAACCCAAACACACCCATGAAAAATAATAGATATGTTGTATTTCTTCAAAACTAAAACCATTTGTGCCTCGGAAGACACCATCCAGACAGTGATAAAGCAGCCAGGACAGGCTGACATGCTGGTAACCCCACACCTGACAGGAGATAAGCTTACCTAGATACATGAGGGCCTCCCAGGGCACAATGGTCAATGAGTCCACCAAAGGCTCTCCCATTCTCACCTTCTGTCTCTTCTACAACCCTATCCTCCTTTCTCCTCCCGAGGCTCCCTGGGCCTCTCTGCAGTGGTCTGTGGGGGGCCTGCATGTGGAGGTCAAAGGACAACTTGCAGGGGAGTTAGTTTTCTCCTTCCACTAGGAGGGTCCTATGGCTCTAACCTAGGTCAGCAGGCTTGGTGGCAAGCTTTCTTACCTGCTGAACCATTCTGCTGGCCCAGATTAAGCCTTACACAACAACAACAAAAACCCAGTGTGATGCAAGCTCCATATAGTCAGGAATACCTGCTACTCTCTCCTCTGACCCACTCCAGGGACTCAGGGAATAGCTGGGTCTTATAAGGCTCCTCTTTTGTGAGGTGCCTGTCAATTCCCCTGTCCGTTTGTCTAAGGGCTTCTGTTGACCAGCTTGTAGAACATGGCCCCTTTGTTAGTATGACTGCTCTTCTGCCTTGTCCCAAGTGCAAGGCTCAGAGTCAGCTCAGAGACTGTAGAAGGAAAGAGAGAAGTTCCAAATGTTGCCCAAACATCTTCAGGTTCTTATCACTTCGAGGGAACAGAGAAATGTCTTGGAAAACACTTAATGAAATAGCAGAAGAAATGGCCCAACTTACCCTGGCAAACAGTCCCCGCAGACAGCGTCACTGGTGTGGGAGCAGTTGGCCCTCTGAAAGCGGTTCACCAGCGCACAGTCCACACATGGCTTGCACTTCTGGAAGCCCCAGTCCTCCTTGAACCTGTGCGGCCTGCAGGGCACACACTGTGCATCCTCCCCGTAGCCAAAGCCACATTCCTGTGGGGATTAGTGGGTAAAAGACAGCTATTCAGGCTTTGCAAGCATGAAATACGAAAGGCTGCTGGGATAAAGACCCACCAAGGCCCGCCTTCCCAGGGACAAAGGCAGCAGCCCTTTCAAGCAAGTTCAAATGTGTCTTCCCTGGCTAATCATCTCTCTTGCGGCCTGCCCAAGAGTCCTCGGCCATCCATCCACTTTATCCAAGAGTCGATGAGCATGTGCATAAGAAAAGGTCTCCCGGATTCCCACTGGGGTATTAGGACAGAATTATGGTACTTTCTTCTCCCCTAATGAAGCCGGCCATGTGACCGCTCAGAGGCTAAAGCCAGTGAGACACTCAGACACTTGCTCGCTCATCAAGGCAGAAAATAAGCACATCCCGATCAGCGGTGTGCCTTGAGAGGAGAAAGGTGGCTGTGGGAGAGATTTCATTAACACTGACCAGTTTTAACATTTTCTGTGACCCGAAGGGTTATCCGTGAGTTCAAAGAGCTGAAGTGGTACTAAGAGTCACAAGCCAGAGCTTGGGATATGGCTCCGAGATAGAGAGAGCCTGCCTAGCATGCAATGGGTGTCCTTGGGTTCAATCCTTTGTGCTGCATATGAAACAAAATACCTAACTTGAGAGCTCAGGTGTGACTGATGCACATTGGAACACTACACTGTTTCTACAGGGAGGAGCAAAATAAAAGACACTTTGGCGCCCATGTGGTTACTTACTCCACAAGTTCAAGGCAAAATAAGCTCTAGCAATCATATAACATGTCGGCTATGCAGCATAAAACCCAGATTGCAGTTGTGTAGTCATGAGAATTTAAATATATTTTACATTATATATTATATATGTTATGCACATGTATGCATACGCACATGCACACTCATATACATATATAAAGGGCTATATTAGAAAGGCTTACGGACCGTGGTGACTAGTTCAACAATGAGTGTCTAACAACAAAAGGTCCATGTAGCCAGTAGCTGTTCAGTACATGAGGCTGGGTGTCTCAGCTGCTCTTCAGTACACACCAGAATCCTGAAGAAGTAGGGTGTATTGCCGGTGAAGGAACGGACTCGCCAGCAAGAGCACCAGCAAGCGGGCAAAGAGCAAAAGCTTCCTTCTTCCACGTCTTTTATCTAAGCGGCCAGAAGAAGGTGTGGCCCAGATTAAAAGTGGGTCTTCCCACTTCAAAAGATCTAAGAAAAGATCCTCTTGGGTTTTAATTAATTCCAGACATCGTCAAGTTGACAAGCAAAAACCGCCATCACAGTTCCACCTCTTGTCAACTCCACACACCGTCTCATCTCCTTACGGCATGCTTAACTTCCAAATGGAAACAATAACCAGGTCGTAATTACACCTAACATGCTACGCCTATCCCACGAACAACTGCAAATGCATTATACATTTAACCAGGTCATAATTACTCCTAATATGATGTAACTATCCCTCATAAACCACAAACACATCATAAATTTGAGGATAGGTAGCAATGTCCCTTGAGAGACATTCTTTTGGCATCTCAAACCTTAAATAATGATCACTACGGTCATTCTCTTCATCGATGTTATATTACATGATAAAGGTATCGAGGAAAGAAAGCACAAATATCTATATAAACACATTTTCAACAAAATATGACAGAAACACTCACATCAATTATAATATTCATCTCTGCAATTGGTCACGTTACCCGAGCTGGTATTTATAACAACTTTCTTCTACTACCCATTCCGTATTTCCTCTACCTGAAAGTCAGTAAGTACTTCAGCAAGTCTTGTTTTTTTTTCTGGAGGAGTTACCCATACCTTCATTCCTGAAGGGTCTATGCCCTTGTCATCCTCCCTAGGTTAGGCTGTTGTAGTTTTCCGTTGACTTTAGTCACAGGACATGGTAGCATCAAGAGATGCTCCAAGGAGTCTTCTACACTCCAGACATAATCCTTCTTACCTCCATTGTAGAGAAACAATCCAATTTCCCCATGGTAATCTAGATCAATCACTCCTCCAACAACGATATTCCTTTCTTGGTCTGTTGGTTTAAGGGTATCAGAAGCCCACAGTAGCTAGTGGTGGGGGGGAGGGTGGAATCTGAGCTTCCAGCTCAATAGAGTATTTGTTGTGGCTCCTGGCAGGAGCACTCCCACTCTGGAACCAAAACTTTTAGGCCAGAAGAACTTAAGGTCATGAGGACAGGAAGCAGAAATTTTCCTAGTGGGTCATTAGGGGGGATAGTTGAGTGGAACTATTCCTTTTGTATCCCTTGATTTCTGGACCTGTGGGTCCTGGCTATGGGAGAAACTGTACCGTATACTGGATGTTGGTTCAAAGCATATACAGCCTTCTGGAGAACCCTGCTCCAGCCCTCCAGGCTGCTGCCACCTAATTGGTAACTGTGCCTGCAAAAGGCCATTCCTTCTTTCTATCAGGCCAGTTGCTTCAAGATGGTGGAGAACATGGTGAGACCATAGAATTCCATGATCGTGGGTCTGTAGGACTTCTCTGGCTGTGAAGTGAGCTTCCTAGTCAGAAGCAATATTTTGTGAAATACCATGATAGTGGATAAGACATTCTGTAAGTCCACAGATGGTAATTTTGGCAGAAGCACTGCAGGCAGGAAAGACAAACCATAACAAGAATAAATATCTACTCCAGTAAAGAAAAAGCATTGCTCTTTCCACGGAGGAAGTGGCCCCATGTAGTCAACCTGCCACCAGGCAGCTGGCTGGTTACCCTGGGGCTCAGAGTTCGTCTCTGCTCTTGGTAGAACTCAGCAGCAGCTATAGCCAGGTCAGTCGTGGTGAGCGGAAGTGTATGTTGTTAAGCGCATGCATAACCCCATCTCTGCTACCACGGCCACTTTTATTCAACATCCCATTGAGGAATGACAGGGGTGGCTAGGGAAAGAGGATGACTATCCACAGAAGGGGTCATGCTAATTACTTCTCCTCTGCTGAAGTCAATTTTGGGTGAGCATTTATATGGGACACAAGTATCTTCACATTCTTTGCCTATTTGGAGAGATCTATCCACAGACTTCTTCCCCAGATGTCTTTCTCACCAATTTTCCCAATAATGTTCTTTCCAAGTCACAGGTGATCCAGCCAATCCATTGACTACAGTCTCTGAATCAGTGAACAATCACACTTCTGGCCATTTCTCCTTCCAAACAAAATGTATGACCATGTGTACCATCTGAAGTTCTATCCACTGAGAAGATTTCCCTTCAATAGTTTCTTTCTGGGTTGTCCCAGAAAAAGGTTGTCATACCGAGGCTGTCCTCTTCTGGGTGGTGCCTGCATGACATGCAAAACCATCAGGAAACCAGTCCTAGTCTTCTCTTCCTCAGTCAACTGATTATAGGGCACACTCCATGAGGCTATAGGGGCCTCTTTGGGTGGAGAGAGCATTGTAACAGGAGTAGAAACCATAGACATTTGGGCAACTTCTTTGTGTAATTTTCTTGTGCCTTCAGGACCTGCTTGGGCTGGATCACATATACCACTTCCATTTGATAATAGATTGCTGCTTTGCACTTTCTTCTTTATGGCCTACTGTGTCAGATAACAACCAGCTCATGATGGGCAGCTCAGATTGCATGGTAACTTGGTGGCCCATTGTCAAACATTCAGTTTCCACTAAGGCCCAACAGCATGACAAAAACTGTCTCTGAAAGGGAGAATGGTTGTCTGCAGATGATGGTAAAGCTTTGCTCCAAAATCCCAAAGGTCTCTTCTGTGATTCACCTATAGGTGCCTGCCAAAGGCTCAAAACAGCATCCGCGTCTGCCACTGACACCTCAAGTACCATTGGGTCTACTGGATCATATGGTACAAGTGGTGGAGCAGTCAGACAGCACCTGTTGAAAGAGCCTTCTCCTGTTCCAGCCCCACTCAAAGCTAGTAGCTTTCCGAGTCACTTGGTATATGGGCTGGAGTAACACACCCAAGTGAGGAATGTGCTGTCTCCAGAATCCCAAAGGCCCGCTAAATGCTGTGCTTCTTTGTTGGTGGAGGGAGGGGCCAGATGCAATAACTTATCCTTCACCTTAGAAGGAATCTCTCTGCATGCCCCACAGCACCGAACTCCTAAGAAATTCACTGAGGTAGAAGGGCCTTGAATTTTAGTTGGATTTATTTTCCATCCTCTGATACACATGTGTTACCAATGGGTACAAAGTGGCTGCCACATCCCGCTCACTTGGTCCAATCAGCATAATGCCATCAATACAGTGGACCAGCGTGATATTTTGTGGAAGAGGCAGGTGATCAAGATCGCTTCAAACTAAGTTATAACACCGGGCTGGAGAGATACTATATCCTTGAGGTAAAACTGTAAAAGTATACTGTTGACCTTGCCAACTGAAAGCAAATTGCTTCTGGCAGTCCTCACAGACAGGTACCGAGAAAAGGGCATTAGCTCGGTCGGTAGCTGCATATCGTATTCCAGATGTGTTAATCTACTAAAGGAAGGACACCACATCTGGTACAGCAGCTGCAGTTGGAGTCACTACTTGACTGAGTTTTCAGTAGTCAACTGTCATTCTCCACGAACCATCTGTCTTTTGAGCTGGCCAGATAGGAGAGTTAAAGAGAGCTGTGGTGGGAACCACTGCCCCTGCATCTTTCTAGTGCTGATGGTGGCATTAATGTCTGAAATCCCTCCAGGGATGCGATGCCGGTTTTGGTTCACTAGTTTCCAAAGCATGGGCAACTCTAAAGGTGTCCATTTAACCTTTTCAACCATGACAGCCCTCGCTCCATAGGTCAGGGTACCAGCGTGAGCACTCTGCCGACTTCTAAATGCATCAATCCCAATTACATATTCTTGGATTGAGGGAATAACCACAGGACGAGTTTGAGGGCCCACTGGGCCTACTGTGAGTCAGACTTCAGCCAGAATTCCATTAATCTTAGCCAGGCATGGTGGCACACGTCTCTGATCCCAGAAATTCTTGTTGTTTCCTTTCTCCCAGTGTACAATTATCCTTTGTAAACGGCTGTGGGCCCCTCTGGGGAAGGACTGGAGAAAGGCTAACAGTAAAACTCTTAGGTGTTTTACCAAGGTCCTTGCTCGGGGAACCTGGCCATCCCTTCTTTCAAGGGGTTCTGGGTCTACAAACTGGCTCAAGTCTGGAAATGGATTCACAGTCCGAGACACTCTTTTGCTATGATCCAATGGAGCCTTTCCCTCACGTGTTTAAAATTTTTTTACTTACATAGATCACAAAAAAAAAATACAGTAGGCATCTCATCTATTTCATGCGTGGAAATACCATGATTGATTAATCAATACCAAAGCTCCATACACGTTACACCACCATAAAATTCATTGTGCTGTGCTGCCCGTTACGGGTTAGGTTATTATGGACATTTCTTTGCCTGTGCTGCCCATTACAATAACTACGATCACCTTGCCTTTGGCAATTCAGTGCTGCCACCTGGCCTCTGCTACTTTGGGGCTCAGTTAAACCCACTGCATTTAATTCATCCAATTGAGCAGCAGCATCTCTGACCCTACGATCTGGCACAAGGGAAAGGGTGACAACAAAAGTCTTCAAATGCCCTGGTGCCCCTCTTGCCGTTTCTCATCTTACAGGCTTACTGAAGGGCGTGTCTTCTGGGCCTTCCCATTGTGGAGGATTAGGTTTTACACAGTGTACCCACTCGAGCACTGAAATTTCCCCGAGCCTTAAATCATCCATCAACACTAAGCCAAGGGATATCAGACATCTCCAACTCCTTTCAGAGACCATCTTTTGATAAACACTTCAGCCAACTATTCAAATAAACTTGTAACACCTTTCTAACTGCACACGCTTCTATGTTAAACCTAGAATCTCTACTCAGCGGGCTCATATCAATAAATTCGGTCTAATCCAGTTTTGTGCTCCTTCCTCCATTATCCCCCACTCTTAAAATACACATATTCCCCAGACTTCTGCTTGAATGAATTAGGGAGCCCATCACGTTCTTTAGCACACGCTCATGGAGTACACTTTCTATCTCCCCTCTAGGAGCCTGCTTAGCCTTCAGTCTGTGTATATGTCTAGAAGCAACTATTGGTGGGCCCCGAGAGATATCAGTGTTGTTTTGCCTTGCATCTCCTTCAGAAAAGTCACTGCTGGTTTATCAGACAATTCAGGATTAATTTCCTCAGTGAAAGGAGGAAAAGGCAGTATTCCAGGGGTGCGGATGGGAGTACATCTTCTGCTGAGGGCGAAGAGACTACTCTCTTAGGTAAGACAAACCCTTGAGGTTCTGAGCCTCAGTAGGGTTCTCCCACTCCACTCCACATCACAGGATCGATCCCGGTCTTTACCAATTAATGCCCTTACTTTAGCCACTGACACCCTCCAAGGCTGGTATTTGAATTTTCACTGTATTTCAGTCAACCTTATAATAAGGGTTTCGGTTTGATTTCCCACCGTGTGAGCTCCGTGGCTGCCGGAGAAAATATTCTCTTCCGTAGCACACTCCGAGGCTGTTAGACTGTTCATGGGCATCTGGAGCTGGTCAACTTTATCACTGACTTCATTGTTGTCTTTCACCCTATTCTGAGATGCTAGAAGTTGATCAATTTTATCACAGAGCTCATTTTTTTCCTTTGTCAATTTATCCAGAAATGCTAGGAGCAACCAGACAACATCTTCATTTTCCCACAAGTTGTCAAGTTTTATACATAAGGGTCACCAAATCCATTGCCTCTCACAACCAGGAGCCTCAGGGTAAAGACTCCACATCAAGAACACACCAGTGTTCTGTGACAGGACTGTTAAACACAGAATTGGCTTAAGCCCTGAGATGATCGCCTCTGCATAAGTGCTTAACCAAGGCCACAGACACAGGTGAGATGTCTCAGAGCAGGAATTAAGCAAAATCTATTAGGGCTTCAGTTTCTCACCTGTAACCCTGAATGCTGGGATATAGGGCCCAGCTTGTGAAAAACCCCCATTTGTCCATAAAGTTTCATTCTTATTTTTTATATAAAACCAACTCAGCTTAACTTACTGGCCAAAAAATTAAATTCAAAACAATATCAAGAACAGACTGCCTGTCATGAGGGATCGGCAGAATCAAGCCAGGAGTCCCAATTAACACCTTCCCTTTGGGATGAGTGACACCTCTCAGAACCTCTTGTCCTCTCAGCTGTTATGCATTTCGCTCGTGTTTTTAGACAGTTTTACTCTCTAGCTCACATTGTCTTCTAGCTGCCAATCAGCCCCCTGCCTCAGCTTCCTGCAGGGATTACAGTGTGAACCACTACATCCTTCAAATGTGCACATCCTGAACACTCTTCAGAGACAGAGAGGGAGAAGGGAGAAGGTCTCTTGGTCTTTCTCTCTTCCAGTGTTGGAGACTGAACCCAGGACTTCATATATGCTGAGCAAATGTTTCTCACTGAGCTACATCTCCAACTCCCTGGTTAGTTTTATTTTCAGAAAGCATCTCACTAGGCACTTTAGGCTGCCTTTGAACTCACTCCGTTTCCTTGTAGTTATCTACCACCCTTGGGTCTTACACTCTTTCTCCCCAAGCCTTGAGGGGAGGGGGAAGTTATAGATGTTCCATTTAAGGCTGGACACTCCACAATCTCTTATTCTCTGTATTAACTGTTGTCTACTACATGAAGAAAATTCTCTGACGAGAGTTCAAAGATACCCTCACTGATTTATGGGCATACCAATAAGTTACTAGGAGTTGTTTTAATACTATGTCCATTTAGCAGAATAATAGTAGGTTCTCCCCTAGGGCCTGCAACTACTTAGCCTCAGATTCATGGCCCTGATCATGGTGCCAGGTACAGGTTCTATCTCATGGCACAGCCCTAAAGCCAATCACAAAGTGGTTACTCACATAACATTCATGCTACTATTGCACCAATAGACATTTCTTTATCGTATCCCACAGGGTAAGATTTCTCCTCAGATGTCATGCATAGTGCCTTCTAACAATATGAACGCTGACCATAGGGCTGAATCCTCCCAGTCAGTACCAGGCGGATTTCACTGTGTTCTTTATCAGAGTATGTGTTGCCTTCAGCAATAGGGTC
Organism: Cricetomys ansorgei; assembly: GCA_026225945.1. Lineage (NCBI taxonomy): Eukaryota > Metazoa > Chordata > Mammalia > Rodentia > Nesomyidae > Cricetomys > Cricetomys ansorgei. The sequence continues at coordinate 8,713,332 of JAMJFZ010003384.1, forward strand.
TTATGATCAAGTTCTGACGGTGAGTATGAACAGTGGTAGTATCTATAATGTTTCGGGGTCTGCGGGAACCAATTGGCCAACAACTCCAAAATTCTTGGCACTAATATTTTTTTTTCCTCTCAATGGTTTATCCACTGCAACCTCACCTCATTATAGGCTAACTCTATTTAAACTCTTTTTATATATGCATATGTGTGTGTGTATGTATGTATATAGGTATATATTTTAGGAAGCTTCTTCAGTAATCAGTTTCTACAACTTTTAGCGTTAGTCTTCCCTCTCCCACCCTCACCCTCCTATCCCCCATTCCATTTAATGCTTCTCGGTCCATTATTCACTGTATTTTACCTTCCCTCCCTTGAAAGCTTCCTCTCCTCCCACGGCCCCTTATAGTTCCCTAACCTTTATGGGTATACCAAATGAAACACGCATATCTGAAGGTTCAAAACTAACAGCTGTTACGAAAGAGAATGTGAGATGCTTGTCTCTCCGGATCTGGGCTGCTCACTCAGGATGACAGTTTCTAGCTCCATCTATCTCCCTATAAATCTCATTTTTCTTAAAAGTTGGATAATATTTCATTGTGTAAATGTACCACATTCCATTATCTGTTCATCGGCTGATGGGCATTTAGGCTGCTTCTAGTTTCTGGCTATTATTAATAGAGCTGCAATGAACACGGGTGAGCAAGTGTCTCCCAAGAATAGTGTAAACGTAGCCGGATCGTGTGGTGTATCTATTCCTAGCTTTCTGAGGAACGTTCACGCTGACAGTGGCTCGCATTTGCACACCCATCAGCAGTAAGTGTTCCCTTCCCCCACATCCAGCAACGCCCAGATTTTGTTGTTGTTTTTATTCTAGCCATCTAACTGGGTTACGATGAAGTCTCCAAGTAGCTTTGCTTTACATTTTTGGGAGGGCTAAGGATGTCAACCACTCTCTTCATCTTGAGTGCTCCTGCTACATGATGTTCCGAACCAAGCACAGACAGAACAAAAAGATGCGAAAACCTCACGCAGCGCCCGAAGAACTAACTCACAAGTTAGAATTTCTTTAAAGTTGTCAACAGAGATTGTCTCCTGGCCGGTAGCAGTAACCTGTGATGCTTTGCATTTTTTATAATTCTACCATTTATAGTTCAGGACTTGCAAAACCGTCTGCGCTCCCTCCAATCCCCGCCCTTGAAATCATAAAGCTGGGCATTCAGAAGGGATTTCTTCGGACTGTGAGGTGTCATTGCAGGACGCCATTGTTGCAGGCTCTGGTGCTTTGTATGGGGCTTGTGGCTGCGCTGGGGACAGGCTTGTTGAGCACTTCTGTTGCTGAGCACCAGGAGCTCGCAAAGGCTTCCTGTGAGTACAGAGAGGCCTCCCCCACTCCATCTCCAGGGATCAAAGCGCTGCACACGTGACACTTGGGGGCGGGTGCCACATTGTTCACAGGAGAAGCTTCCAGTCAAAGGCTCCAGCCAGAGCAGAGTGTTTCAAAGTCAGGCTTTGATCCTTGCAGCCAGGACTGTCAGACTCATGTACAAGTTAGAACACAGCAAAAAGGGGAGGAGAAAGGGGAGAGAGGCAGAAAGAGGGGAAAGGAAAGGAAGGAGAGAAACGGGGCTTACTTTTTCTTTTCAAGTCAGCTTTGAAATAAGAAAAAAGGATGTATTTTCCTACACTGGCTCCGAAACTGCATAGATTGGTGTGCCAACTCCTCCACTTGTTGGCTGAGTTATTCTGGGAACTCTGATCCTCAGTCTCCTCATCAGTGAGATGGGGATGGTGATATCTGCCCTATGGGGTTGTTTTGAAGAATAAGCGGGAAACATATAAAGCCTAAATCAAGCACAGTGGGCACCCACTAAACAAATTATGCCGACAGCTATTATTATTTTGGATTTTCTTCAAACCAATAAAGCAACTTTCCTGATTAAAGTTTAATAACATATTTGGATGGCGGAGGAAGGAAGGTTGTGGGTTCAGGCCAGGCTGGGCACTATAGTGAGATTCCGTCCTGAAAAGAGCTTGCCTAGCATGTGCAAGACCCTGGGCTCAATCTTCAAGACTGAAAACATGGGAGGGAAGGGCAGCGATGCTTCTCACTGGGCAACATGGTTAGGCTATCTAACCCCAACTTCTTCTAGGATACTTGAACCACACCACTTTCCACCTGTCCCATCTTATGAAAAACCTCTCAACTGTATCATTCAGTGTGACCGGCCTTCGCTTAGCAGAGTCACCTGCAGTGTTGTTTTACAGATGAAGCACCAGCGTCTACACTGGCAGCTGTGCTGGCTCCATGGCTCTGCTGGGCAGCCCACTGTCACTCCTGGCTCCTGCCGAGACCATTTCTTCCACATTCCACATCTTCCCACCGTGAAGAACAAGGCAGGTGATCCAAATGGACATAAACTAAAGCCATGGCGGCACATGTCTGTACTCCCAGCACTGGAGAGGGTAAGGAAGGAGACGGGGCAGGGCTACATGGTGAGACTCTCTCTTGGAAAAACAACTAAAAGTCAAAAGGAGTGTTGAGGGTCTCATCTTTTTGAAGAAGAATGGGCATTCTAACCTAGAGAGATCTTTTATACGTTTTTTTTTCTGACACCCTAAAGTCTGTACCACGTAAGGGCCATTTGCAACCAGAGTGTTCATGCCATATAGCTTCCTGTGTCTCGTATGCCCACTGTATTTTATAGAATGAGCATCTCTTGAAATACATGCATATATGTATATGACATATACATATATGCACACATGTGCACGTATGTGTATGCATGCATGTGTGTATGCATGCATGTGTGTATGCATGCATGTGTGTACGTGTGCATTTGTGTGTGCATGCATGTGTGTATACATGCAGGTGTGTACGTGTGCATTTGTGTGTGCATGCATGCACATATGTGTGTGTGTGCATGCGCCTATTCCATTCTATGCTAAGCTTAGTCACACATAAAGGAGTGACCAGGCTCTGGATCCTCACACTTGGCTCTCCTTACTAGATATTAACTTACTTGTGTTGAATTTACAGATTCTGGTGACAGCAAGAGCTATTTTCACTGGGGTAGGTTTAGAGGAATGAAAACCTATGCTACCTGTGGTGGCACAAGTCTTAAATCCCAGCACTCAAGAGGCAGAGGCCAGAGGAGCTCTGTGAGTTGGAGACCAGCCTGGTCTACAGAGTGAGTTCAAGGACAGCCAGGAATACATAGAATGACCCTGTCTCATAAAAGGGAGTCGGGGCAGAAAAAAAAGCTTCACGAAATATATATCCTATACTCTCCTGGGAATGCTATCAACACTGCTTATTGGGGAGAATTTTATTTAAAATATATTTTCCTCTAAGATTCATTATTTTCAAAAATAATCATAGAAAATCAGCCTGATATTATTTTTAAATTCATAAAAAATAGCTCTAGTTCACGACAAGCTAATAAGCTAATGCTGTAAGTTCAGCATGTAATTCTACACATTGAATTAAGTAGAAACTTGGAATTAGCTGGGAATTCAGAGAACCTGTTTCCAAGGAATGAAATCAGTGTCTGCTGTGGTAGCACTTCTGAGGGTCACACATCCAAAGCACCATAAACACAGAGCACTGTAATTACTCTAATCCAGGCTATAAGTAAACAGCACATAAATATTAAATTACCCCATATACACGTTTGCTTTGATGTTTTTATTTCATTCAGTGAAACCAGGTGCTTAAAATGCCTTGAAATCTTCTCCACAAAGGTCGAGAAATACCAAGTGGGAAGGAGGAGACACAGCTGGGGCACTGCACAGCCCCCAGCCATCACAAGCCTGGTAGCTACGTGACCAGGGCTTTTGCACACTCGTGCTCCTCCCTAGCTTGGGACCATGTCTTTTCCTTTGTCTATAGAAACCTCCTTACACATAACATCTTTAGAAACGTAAACAATATACCCTTCTTCCTATCTCGGGTCCCGAAAGTCCCCTCTCCAAAATACCTGTTTCTGCGCACAGGCTCGGCATGCCGCTCCACAGCGGCTCTTTGCGGCTTTGCGCCTGACATGACAAGGAGCACCAACTGTATGGATGGAGTGGGATGTGCCTGGCTGGTGCTGCTCACTCACAAGGCACCCACACGCTGGGAGTGAAAGGAATTCACACTTAGCGGTCTATACACTGATCAGATCTCTTCATTTTACATCTAGTGAAAATGAAAATCTTACTCCCTATGATGTCTGGCAGAAAGGGAATAATTTCTCAAGCTGCACTCTGAAGCAGCAGGCAGATAAGTAAGAGCACGGGCTGCGTTTGGGTTCAGCTTTTTGACAGATTCCTCTAGGTCAAACACTATGCAAGCTCCTCTGAGTACTCTCGATGGGCCTTGTCTACAAGAGCTTAGCTGTCTAAGGTACCCATCAAGTCTGTTTGGTCCCAATTTCTCCGCCATATCTGATCAGCCCCCCCGCCCGCCCCCAACCTGCACCATTCCTGTGGTGGCTCCCATTCATCCTGGACAGTCTTACTAAGAATCCTATTTGGTCAGTTTGACCAAAATGGTCATTTTTCAATCCTCTGACCCTGTCTTACTGTTCACACGCTCTACATTCAATGCAAACCCCTCTCCCTGTGCCGCCCTCACGGTTAAGTCCCGTTCCGTTCTGAGGTCCTTCCTTTACCGCAGTGGCCCTGCACAAAATGGATTTTAGCACTCTGCTGTCTGGCTCTGAAAGGTCTTTGACATTTTACAGGGTGGGAGGGTAGAAAAGAGTATGTCGTGAAGGGAAGAGAAAGGGAGAGGGTGAGCCCATCACCGGCCTGGATGTAGAATTGGATTTGTTTTTTTGTTTTTTTTGTCTTTTTTAATGGAGGTTCTATCAAAAACACCAAGGATCAAAGTTTATATTTTGGCTTTAAAACACCCTGCCACCTTTATTTTTTAAATTACGACGTTGTGCCGTAAAAGCTTGAAGGAAGTACCTGGCACTCCCTTAGATCCCCAAGCAGACTGTTTGATCCATAAACTTTTCAAGCGAGGACATATACACCTAGATGAAATAGCAATGCAATGGGGACCATTTCACTTCCCTCTAAAACTGTGCAGGAAGCAGTCCTCGACACCGCCTCTCCTCGGCTCCCGCACCTACCATCGCAGTGTGGGAAGGTAGACGGGAATTCTTGCTGAATAAGCGAACGGATGAGAGACCACTGTTCAAAGCAGTATCTCCTAAAGATTCCTTTTCAAGAATAAACTCTCAGGAGTTTAGCCTGTCAAGGCTGCAGCCACAGCTCCCCAGTCAGCCAGGGGTCTTCTTGGGTGATGCGGGTGTGTGAAGGCAGTGCAGGCCACCGGGTGGGATGAGCCTGCAAGACTTCCTTTCCAGGATCTGGATCCAGCCCAGCTGCTTCCAGCCGCTGGCAGCTCTCTGCTCAAGATTCTCAAGCCACACTTGGTGGCTATCCAGTAGCAAGATGACTCAAAGCCGACAGTCCCTAAACCCCCTTCTTCTTTTCTGCTTTTGCAGATCCAACACTTAACAAAACACAGGCTGGTGCCACCTACAGAGCAGGGATAGTTCCCTACACCGCATGGGGCTGCCTAGACCCTCTGTGTCCAGGAATAGCTCCCCGGGGCCTCTGGGCCTAACGGCATTATTTATTTGTACAGCCAGTGAGTTATTTGCTTTTAGTTCTTTGAACTTTAAAAAGTTAAATGTTAAATTCCAAATTTAAATGGGAAAGAAGTTATTCGTGGAGAAAATCAAGGACAGAAAAATGAAAATGTCAAATTAAGTTTATATGGCTCGTGCTTGGAAATCAGCTTTTAAATTTCCCTTGGTAAAACAACACCAAAGAGCTACGAAAATCTGGACTTGGGGTTTTTAAAGAGAAATTGCAAGAGGGAACTTGTTGGTATCTGCTGAACATGCTGGGCTCACCAGCACGATAAAGAAGACAATGAGCAACTTAAAAGACAGAAATGAGTCTTTTTGAAATGTATAACTGAAAATTATATTAATTTTTAGTGACTTTATTCACAAGGATAAAGCCCATTTTCAAAAATTAGACATCTTTTAAAAAACCGAAGCTAGGCGCTCGCCCTGTGGGGAAAGTGGGTTGTTTATAAGAGTTCTTTTTTTTACATTAACGAAAGTCATCCCAATAATTGGTTAGAAAAGCTTACTTTGAAAATCATGCCAGAGGCTTGAAGCCTGTTTCAAGTGGTTCATGCAAAAACTAGTTTCCTGATTTACTGCTGTGAGGCGATCATGTTCAAAGCACACTGTTGGCATTCATTCTCCAGGAGGAGGGGCCCATGCTGGCGAATTCTAGGCAGTCGGAATTGAAAACTCTAATGTGGTTACTTGGGGCAAATAAAAATCCCCCTGGCCCCTGCATCTCATGAGAGTCGAAAGGATGCTGAAAGCAAGTGGCACTAAGGCAGGTACCACCAGAGGGGCCGTGAGAACAGTCTGTGGGGTTTTGACTCTGACATGGGAAAAACATTTTCAGCCATGTTAGAGACTTTCAATAGAGAAACCTGAGGAGGGAGTGGGGGGTAATACAGCTCAGCAGACTGAAGTTCCCCAAACAGACTCCAAATGGCTTGGTTATCTGTCATATATTCTTCCCAAAAATACAGTTACGGGAACTATTTATTAAGCTAGATGACTAAACGCCATCTAGACTAAAGACCAGAAGGAGCCGGGGGGGTCGGGGGCGGGGGTGGGGTGGCTTAGGACTCTGAGGAGAGGAGTGTGGGAACCAAAGAGAACTAATGAAATGAGCCTGCTGGGCATGGCTCCGGGAGCATCGTCTGGCATGGGGAATGGTGTGGGGAATGGTCTGAGGCTGGTTCTCATCTGTGAGGTGGGGGCAAGGATGAGGAAGTCTGTGGAGAGAAGAGAGCGGAAGCAGGTGGCCCATGAGGCAGCTCCACCTCTGTGTTCCACGGGCATCAGTCCTCTGTTCGAACGTACCTCTTAGAGACACCTTCTGACTTCTCAGCTGTACCTTGCAGTTCAAAAGCCAGAGTCTCATGGGGCTTCACTTAAATTGAAAATGCTCAAATGAGGTAGAATTAAATATGCATTTTCTCAGTAGCACTGGCTAAACATATTACAGGTGTTCAACAGCCACAGTGGCTAGTGGTTCCCAAAGCACGTGTGACAGAGGCGCAGACCGTTGTCACGGGCAGTCCTACTAGTCAGCAGCCCACTGGAGCAGGGTCAGAATGAGAAAGGTTAAAACTCCAGGTAGCTGCACCACCATGACCAGGGCAGATGATGGATTAGCAACAGCAATGACAAGCCCATCAACTTCTGAGTGACTATTGTCTATCCCGAGGATGGGAGCAATCATAGTCCTTGCTTAGGACATGCGGTATGAAGAGTCTATTGTTTAGAATCCAAAAGTCACATAACATTGCCGACCTGTTCTGATCACATCATCTGTCATCACAACTGCAAGATATCTATTATAGTATAACAAAGGTGGGCTTGGAGAGATGGCTCCATGGTTAAGAGCACTATCTGAACTTCCAGAGGACCCAGGTTCAATTCCTAGCACCCACAGGGCAGCTCACAACCACCTGTAATGTCAATCCTCTGGGATCCAACAGCCTTTCCTGAATTCCATGGACACCAGGTACACACATGGTTCACAAACATACATTCAGGCAAAACAGAAAAATCAGTAAATAAAATAACGAAGTATACGTGAAAAATGGTTCATTTTGTTAAGAGATGTCCTTAAAAAGAACACAACCTCAACTCTACAAGTTTCATGAGAGGTTCAGATAGCTAAGTTATAGTGGTATAGAAGGATTATCAGAGCTGGGGGTTCTAAGAAGACCTCTTCTTATCTAATAACTGACAGGAGATGAAAGGGGGCTGAGACCCCCTGGTCCCACCTAACAGGTGCACCAAGGCACACAGCATCTCCAAGAACACTGCACCAGCAGCTGCCGGCAAACTCCAACTACCTATTACAGATGGCAGAAACCTACCTAACAACAGGTGAATCCTGGACACCTTTAGAAAAAAGAGTTGAATGCCTTCCAAAGAAAATATTGTACCAAAACCACACATGGAAAATGTACCTATGCTGCCTACCCGAAGTTTCTCTAATTTTAGTTTGAAAACACAGATATGTGCTTGCAGTGGAAAGCACATTATGACCTTGTAGCATGATGCTTCAAAAAGACACCTCATCTTGGAAGAAGGAGGGCTGGGGACGTGACTCAGTAAGGGGTGCTTGCCTAGCATGTTCAAGGTGCTGAGTTTAATGCACCGTAACACACACACCAGACCTAAGTATTAATTGATGTTTACCATAAATGAGTAATCTAAAATAATAAGGTTATTTAGGAGCGCTTATATATAGGGAAAACAAACTTTACTCTTTAAGGTTTTAAGTTTTTTAATATTTTTATTCACTGAGCAAAAAAACCTAGATTAAAGACTTTATAAAATATATTACTTGTATGCAAATTTACTCTTGTTCATCCTATTAGATGTTACATATCTTTTAAAAAAGTATCCAAGGTGGATGAATTCATTCAATTCCTGGGCAAATGGACTGTGCTGGGAAGGCTGGGCAGCCTGGACATAAGGCAACAAAGCTGTCCTGACAGGAGCTGCCACCTCAAGGGAACACCAGGCCATGTGCTGACATAGCTATGCGCATATCCATGTGCTGACATATCTATGCGTCACCATGTATATCAGGGGACCATGGGTGCTGCTCCCAGGGCATTGTGGGTATAGTATGGTTGGGTGGCTGTTTCACTGCTTAGGGAAAACTGCTACCTAGGTGTCTTAGTCACTTTTGTACTGCTGTGACAAAACACCACAATCAAGGCAACTTATAAAAAGAAGGCATTTAATCGGGCTTACAGCTTCAGAGGGTTAGAGTCCACGATGGCAGAGCAAAGGCACGGTGGCAGGAACAGCTGAGAGCTCACATCTTGACCCACAAACAGGAGGCAGAGAAAGCACTGGTGATAGTACCAGTCTTTTGAGACCTCAAAGTCCTCCAGTGACACACCTCCTCCAACAAGACCCCCTAATCCTTCCCAAACAGTTCCACCAACAGGGGACCAAGTATTCAAACTTATGAGCCTAGCGGGCAGTTCTCAGTCAAACTGCCACACTGGGGAAACAGATTCCATAGGAATCTGAAATACAGAAACTCCTTTTGTTGTTTCTTATTTTTTCTTTTTATTTGAATACACACACGCGCGCACACACACACACACACACACACACACACACACACGGATTGAATTCAGAGCCTTGTGTATACTAGGTAAGCACTCTACCACTGAAGCCCATTTGCTTCTTTAACTCTGGGACTGTAGGATCCACATATCAATTTCCATTGCAGATGAAACCATCTGCTAGTGTGTGCGTTACTGAAACACACATCTGTTCTAACAGGCCAAGCGTACCTGTCAAGTACGGTGAATACAAAGATCATTGTGTAACAGGGAAGGGGTAGAAAACAGAGGTTGTGAAGGGTCCAGGTCTGGGTCTGCACTGAAGTCTGGTCTGAGCCAGATGGGAACAAGGTGATCAGAGTAGGGTCCTTGAGTGGGGGAAGGCAGAAGGAGGAGAAGGGGGTGGTTTGGACAGTCAGAGGAACTTTGTTCGTTACTTTGAAAGTCTAGGAAAGTGGAAGGATGCTAATTGCTCATTCGTTCATTCATTGAAGCCAAATATCTCATTCATGGTGGTGTTCAACACAGACACACTTATCAGATAGTAGTCTCAAATAATTGGTTGCTGTTCATTTTAGAAAGACTTAATGTTTTTCATCTTTGTTCTTATTTGTTGCCGTTTCTGAAACAGAAATCTGTCACGCAGGCTGGCCTCTAATTCATGATTCTCCTGCCTCAGCCTCCTGAGTAGCTGGGGTTATAGACACGTACCACCGTGCTCAACGAAGGCTTCACTTTGTTAATATTTTAGAACAAATTTTGTGTACGTGTTTCAGAGTGAGAAGAGTGCATGTGTGTGCAGAAGCCAGAAGTCAATACAGTATGTCTTCCTCATACTCTCAGAACTTTTTTGAGACAGGGTCTCATACTGAACCTGGAGCTCACCAATTTGGCTAGGCTGGAAAACAGTTAGCTCTAGGATGCTCCTGTCTCTACTAAATCTAGTACTGGGAATACAGGCACGCGGCACCAAGCCAGACATTCCTCCCTCCCTTTAAGTTTTTGTCTAGTTTGGTTACGTGCCGAATGAGTTTGTGTGCTCTCTGCGTCTCTATTAATGGAGAGACTGGGGAAGGCTAGTAGAATTTCTTTTTAACTGGCGGTACTTTCTGCTTGGCAGTTTGTTGAGTGTTAAGTACTGTTTCATTTCACCCCACAAAGTTTTACGAGTCTATTGTCATTTCTTTTAGGAAAAGTAAATTTCTTTCGATCTGGCTTGTAGGTTATTTAGCATGATTTTTTTTGTTTTGTTTGTGTGTTTTTTTATATCTTCAAGCACATGAGAACTTCTCCAACTATCTTCCTATCCCTGGTTTCTGTTGTGGATCCTTCGTCTGTTGATGGACAGATTACACTTGCATTTCAAGTATTCTTTTAAATGTGTTAGGAAGTCCTTAACAACCTGACATGTGGTCCTGGTTGCCAAATCTTTCACGAAAGCTTGAGGAGAACGTATATTCTGCTGGCACTGGACACAGGTGCTCAAATGTCAGCTGCATCCAGTTTGATTGACAGTGGTGCTGCCATCAGCTGTGACCTTGCTAAGAATCTGTTTGCTGGCTCTGGCAGTTTCGAACAGAGGGAAGCTGAAGTCCCCACTCTGCTGCTGCTTACACTTCTCAGTCTCTCCACTTCTCAGTCTCTCCCACTCTGCTCCCTTCCTGCTCCCTTCCTTTTTTTTTTTTTTTTTTTTTTTTTAAGATGGAACTCACTTATGTAGAGCAAATCAGCTTTAAATTTAGGATCCTGCAGCCTCAGACTTCCAAGGGCTGGGATTACACCCCAGGCCACCATGCCTGTGTTCTCCTTCACTTAGTTCAAGGCTAATTTGACACTGCACAGAACTCTGGGTTTTTTCCTCTTAACACTTGAAATGGTTCCCTCTACTTTCTTCTTGTTTGCATGCCCTCTGAGGAGTCAGATGCCACTCTATCTCTGTTCCTTTGTAGATAAGGTATTTTTTCTCTCTCACTTGTCTTAACTTTCCCCCTTTAATCTTTGTTTTCCTGTAGTCTAAAAATGGTATGCCTAAATACAGCTCTTTTTTTGTGAGCTTCTATATCTGCAGGGTTTTAGTGTCTAACATTAATTTGGAAAAAATCTAAGTCATTATTGCTTCAATTATTTCTCCTGCTCCTTTCTTCTTAGAGTCACTCTGCAAGTCTGTATCTTCTGTACTTACCCCACAGTCCTCAGATATTCTGTTCTGCTGTTGCTTTTCTTTCAATATTTCTTCTCTATGTCTTTGGTTTGGAGGGAGTTCATTGATACATCTTCAAGTCCCGAGACCCTTTCCTTAGTGGTGTCCAGTCTACCGATGGCCCAGTAGAAGCATTGTTTGTAATTATTTATTTTCTTTCTAAGGATCCCATCGCTCTGCCTTCGCTGCCCTTCTATCTCACACAATGACTGTTCTGTCTTATATAACACACCAGTCACAGTGACTTGAATCCTCTTTATGATAGTACTGAATTCTTCCGCCATGTTTGTTTCCCATGCTTGCTCTGTCTCTTCAAATTGACTTTTTGCTTTTTAGTGTGCTTTTTCTTGTGCTTCATAGTTTTTTGTTACAAACCAAACCTGATAAACTGAGTAAAAAGGATTATTCTATGTAGGCCTTTAGTGTGGGAAAGCTGTGAGGTCTGGGAAGCAGCCCCTAACCTTCTCGCTAGGCCTGTCTTTCTGTGAGCTGTGCTGGACTATGACCTTCAAGGTACACACACCCTGTCTGTCTCTGTCTGTTTCTCCCCCGCCCCCCTACCCCCGCACCCCTCACCATTGCTTCCGAGACAGGATGACTAGAGTGAGCTGGCACTGGTCTTTCTCTCCCCAGTCACTTAGGCTCTAGTAATACCCTAACTAGTTTCTCTCTCAAGGGTGGGGTCTTCTCAAGAGTCCATTGTTCTGGCTTCTTTCAAAATGCACCCCCACCTGGTTGGAAGAGAGGAATTCTCTTTGATATGCATCCTGAGATCCTCCTTGATGCCCTGGAGGTAAAATGGAGTGAGACCACACTACTTGGGGCTCCAGAGCTGCAGTCTCCCACTTCTCCATACCAAGGCTTTGGCAGTGTGCCAGTGACAGTACAGACTTCCTGTCCCAGAGGGGGGTTGTGATGCAGTGTATTGTTCTTCCTATCGGCCAGACTTCCAAGGGTTCGCTTCCCTCATAGATCTCACAGCCACTGATCCTTGAGTTTGTTCAACTGTATAGAATTCCTGACCTGTGCAACCAGAGACTGTAGATTTTTTTTTTTTTCATTTACAAAATTTACAGCTGATTGAACCTTTACCTTCTGGTCTGATCCTCTAGATATTTATTTTATATTCTCTACAGTCAAAGGATAAGAGAACAAACTTTTAGAAATGGTTTTCTCATCTCAGAATTCATGAAGTCACACTCATCTTTTCACAGAGTGTTAGGCAAAAGGCTCTCGGGGGCAGAAGAATCATCTATTTTCCTCCAGGGTGCCTGGGCCCTTGACTTTGTTGGCCTTGGACAAGAGGACCTGCTGTTGGAGACCCAATAGAGCAGAATCTACATTCGAAATAAACATTGGTACAGTCAAGAGGGACCAAAACCTTTCTGGTGAGATGCAGTTACTAGCCAGCTGTAAAAGAGTCAGATGTAGAGTCGGGACTCTGAAAGCCACCACCTATGTAACACACCACCCATTTAACACAGCAACCAGAGAGAAAAGCAGTAGTAAGATCCGCACTTGTGGAATGCATAGCTCTTTGTTTCCTGCTGTTTGTAGATCATTGACCAAAAATCTATGAAGGATAAGACTCAGTTTTAAATAATAGCAGTCTGCAGGGGGGAGAGCTTTCCTTTTAAAAGTCACTTTCAATAAAAACAAAGATCCATTGTCTCTTTTCTAACAGAGGCCTTTGATGCCTTACTGAGAACAAAACATTACACCAATTCTCCACAACTAGTAACATCTTCAAAAGATCAGAAAACAAAGCAAGTGGGTATTTAGCTTCTGATGAGGTCAAGAGGAGAAACTGCGAAATATGAGCAGCTGTGAGTAGGATTTTAAATGCACATGCTAAGTGCTCTGGGGAGTTAGACTACTTACTTATAATCTAACATTTGCTAATGTAACCTGGCCTTCCTGGTAGCACTCCTACTCAGAACATGACTGACTGGCCAGCAACGTTCATTTTAAGAGTAAGAAGGCCCAGAAAATAGTATTTCTATTTTCACTTATAAGTTACTTGTGTTTTTTACTGTTAGGCTTTAAATAGAATATTGGTTCTTCCCCAATATTCTTTACTTCCAAAATAGTCTATCAATGAAATACTAAGCTGTATACATCAATGGCATTTGTAGGATTCTGTTGTTAGAATCTACTTTTTTTTTTTTAAAGATGCAGGGATCAGAAGTATTAAAAGGCGAACTCTATTAAATCTTGCTAAAGTGGCATAACGAGCCGAGAATTCTGTCACGTTACCCAGAGTGTTGCTAACAGTCAGCTAAAAGAATTTGATTTAAAAGAATGCGCGTCCAAACAGAAGTACAAGCATGTACATGGTATGTACCTTGGACAACTCCATGCCAGGCCCACACTGCTTGCAGAGGATGCAATTTCCAGACCGATCCTTGAATTCTTGCTGTCTGCAGTCTCCGGTTTCACAAATCACTTTACATGACTGGAAGGAAAAGAAGAACATTTCCCAATATGCTGTCTTCGGCTCCGCTCCTCACGCGTCTGAGCAACACTAAGTTGCTCGCATACCTGAGTAAAGCCACCTCAGCGTGGCGTTGACTTAATTTTCACTCTAAGAGGAAAACCCACTTTCTGAATGCGTCCATAGGACAAGGTAAATCTCTGACTCAAATCTTCCTTTCTCCAGAGACTGTCCGTTCATCCCATAACCGGGGCCCCTTTGCCCCTGTCCCTCCCACCTGTTACTCTTCTGATTATCCAGAGAGTTCTCTAACATGATATGTGAATGGGACAATCCTGCTGGGACCTCAGGGCTTTGGGTACCTGAAAATTTCTGAATTAAAACAAACCAACCAACACTTTATGATCTTAAAGAAATATAAAGAAAATCAATTCCAACGATGCATATACAGATGAGATGGATTCACACTGCTGCAAAAACTTGTGATTATCCTCTAGATCTTCCTGAGCTGGATTCTTAAAAATATGTTGTTGTTGTTGTTCACTTATTTGGTTTTGTTTTATTTGAGACAGGATCTAAAGATGTAGCCCAGGTTGGCCTCCAGCTCCTGACCCTCCTGCCTCCTCTGCCCAAGCACTGCCACCTGGCTGGCTGGAGACTCCAGGTACAAACTACAGTCACTAGAGATCCTCTTTAAAGACTCCTATGTGACAACCCTGGGCTCACCACCTCCTGAGGATGGTGGTGGTGTCAGAGGTGACAAATGGCCAGCTCTGAACTCTCCCAAACAAAAGCATTGCCTGAACCCCAATTCACATGCTCACTGATTGCCACCCAGCCCTTCCTAGGACTGAACAGAACGCTTTGGCTCACAGCATAGGTAGAGGAAATCATACTGTGACCAAAAAATAAAAAGCCAATAAGCAATTTCCCCTCAAAATTCATTAATTTAATTAACTTAGTGCTGTCTATCTATTAAAAACAAGTTCACATTATTATTGTCGTTCTATAAATGTGTGTTTACTTGCTTTAAAATTTATTTAATCTACCTATCCATTCATCAACCATCTATCTATCTTTCTGTCTATCTGTCTGTCTGTCTGTCTGTCTATCTATCTATGTGTCTGTCTATCTATGTGTGTATGTAGTACACATTCAACAGCACTCATATGGAGGTCAGAGGACAACTTGTGGGAGTTGGTTCTCTTCCTGTCATGTAGGTCCCAGGCATCAAACTCAAGTTATTGGGCTTGATGGCAAATGCTCTTCTCCACAGAGCCATCTCGGCTGGCCCTTATCTACTTATTAACAGACAACATTCTATTAAATACGTTAGTATTGGGCTGGGAATGTGGCTCAGTCCGTAGAGTGCTTACCTAGCACGAATGAAGTCCTGTATAATCCCCAGCCCTGTATAAACCCTATGTGGTGAGGTGAATGTCTGCAATCCCAGCATTCAAGAGGTGGAGGGAAGAAAATCAGAAGTTCAAGGTCATCCTTGGCTACCAAGAGTTCGAGACCAACTTGAGCTACATGACTTTGTCTTTTCGTAGTCACATAAAATTATGTGTACATATAAAAAATGAAAACAGAAGTGAAATTGTTTAGAGTGATAAAGGCACAAAGGGAAGGGAAAGGGGTGAGACTAGGGATGGCAGAGAGGGGGCTGACTTCAACCAGTACAAGAATTGAAAAATAAATTTAAAAAAAACCCAAAAACATTTATAAGGTTATCTCAAACGGGGAATACAACTCAGGTGGTAGAGTGCTCGCTTAGCATTCGCAAATTCCTGAGTTGGATCCCCAGTGCCACAAAATATGAACGTGGCGGTGAGTGCCTGTGATCCAAGCACTCAGGAGCGGCGGCAGGAAGATGTGAAGTTCAAGGCCATTCTCCACTGTGTAGCAAGTCTGAGGCCACCATGGGCAACTAGAGATCCTATCTAGTTGAACGCAAGATGGACACAAATACCACATCAGGATAGATTCGACCCATTCTGGACATGTAGCTTAGTGGTAAAGCACTTGCCTAGCACACACAAGGCCCTAGACTCAATCCCCAGCACCACAGAACAACACCAACCATTCTGAATTTTTCATAAATTGTCTAGATGCTGGGAATTAATTTACGACTGATGATCTTGTTACAGTCTAGGGTATATTGTAATAGAAATATGCCTATAAATCCAGGATAATGTTATTATACTATTATAACACTAAGAGTAACATGGCATCTAGCTTTATTGACTTTACCTAGATTTAAATGACATAATTTCAATGCTTGTGATAAACTTCCTGGCTTAACAGCATTACCTAAATACAAATGAGAGCAAGCATAACTTGAAAGAATTTTTTTAAAAAATCTCATAAATAGAAAATAGTCTTGGTACTGTTTATTTTTGTTTTTTTATTTGTTTTGAGAAAGGATCTTGTTACATAGCCCAGGTTGGTCTTGAACTTGCAATCTTCTTGCCTCAGCCTCCAGGGCTGAGACTGCAGGCCTGTGTCACCACACCCATAACCAGGGACCATTATATGAATTCTTTCTCCATATTCATATGAAATAAAGAGAAGTGTACTTACCAAGCAGCCTAGGAAAAGCATGATGGTGAAGAGCACTCTCCCTTGCTCGGGTAGGATGTTTAAAGCCATGGCTCCTGTCAGATGTGTTTATCCCTAAAGAGAGTATAAGTCAAAGATAAGAACGAAGATACAGTTAGCACTCAAAGTCTTAGGGCCCACTTTCTATTTACTATAAAGTGATGTGATCACCACTTTCTGTACATAGAAGACACTGAATGTTACTTATGTGCTAAAAGAAACCTTTTATCTCATTTATTTTATTTTATTTTATTTTATTTTATTTTATTTTATTTTATTTTATTTTATTTTATTTTATTTTATTTTATTTTATGTGTATGAGTGTTTCGCCCGTATGGATATTTCTGCACCACATGTATGTGTGGTACCCAAGGAAACCAGAAGCAGGTGTTGGATCCCCTAGGGCTGGAGTTACAAATGGTTGTGAGCTGCCATGTGGATGATGGGAACTGAACCCGGGTCCTCCCAAAGATCATCAGTCAGTGTTCTTAACCACTGAGCCATCTCCCCAACCTGAAAGAATCACCCTTTAAAAAGATACCACGTGCCCAGAGAGATGGTTCCATGGATAAATGTAGTTGCTGCCAAGCCTAAGGACCTGAGTTCCAGTCCCAGGCCCCAAGAACCAACTTTTCCAGTTGTCCTCTGACTGCCACACAGTGCATATGCATGTACACACACACACACACACACACACACACACACACACACACACACAAATAAAATAAAATAACTGTAATAAAATTTTGTAAAATTCGCTTATCTACATAATACACACAGAACTCCTCCTGGCTCTGAACGCCCACCTTACACGGACCTGTATTTTCTACCCAAGTGACCAATCTACTTCACCCAGAAGAGAATCGCATCCGCACAGCAGCTTGCGACCTTCTGTTTATAACTGTTTAGATGGGGCCAACATAGCAACAGCAGGGACAAAACAACACTTCCGAGCGCCAGCACGTCTCTCGCAAGCTAGTCTGCTTACTCCAGAGACCTTCTAGAAGGTCAATACTATCATTCTTTAGAGATGGGGAGACTGAGGGTCAGAAAGGGCTGAGTAACCTGGAGTCACTGTGAGTTAGAGATGGAGCCAGCTGCAAACGCAAGTCGGGCAGTTCTAGGGCAATGCAAAGCCCTCTAGGAATGCAAACCCTGCCCATCTGGGGATCTCTGCCTCCTCCCAGGAACAGATGCTAAATCTGAAGCTGGAGTTGAGTGAACACCCCCCCACCCCCAAAGCTGATCAACACAGAGCGAGGCTGGGTGACCAATGAGCTTTCATTTGAAACATCTAAATGTGACTTAAAGGGATGCAATGAGAGGCAAGGACCCCGCATTTCAATGCAACATAAACCCAGCCTCTTGATTTGCACCAGGAATGATTTTTTTTTTCCTTAATGTAGAAACAAAGCTATTTTTGTTTGTTTGTTTGTTTGCCTTGTTTTTCAGACATTCATAAGGTCAGGAGAAGAGATTTGTGGGGACTGGATTTCTTTGTTTCGTTTTACTTTTATTTTGAGCAAAGACCCCCATCTGGCTCCATATATCAGGAAAAGAGACAACGGTTTGATTTCTTTTAAAGTGGAATCTTGCAAAGCTAATGGGGATAGGATGGTGTCTACTAGTTAGAGCCAGAGCAGAGCACAGGAACAGAGGGCCAAAGAGCTCCTTCAAAACAGCAGGAGGAGCAGTGCAAGAAGCTGCTACTAGGGCTAAGACTGAGGCCAGTGGTCCCGGGAATGCTGGGACCCAGAGGTGTCACTCCAGCTGCCCCCCTGTGACAGGCACACTGTCAGGACAGAAATCACCACGAGTATGCTGAATTATTCACCGTTTTGGGTAATTTAAACCTTCACCTTCTCGGTCATGTCTCTCTTCAACATATCTCAGATTCATCCATGAACTCCCCTGCCTGTGCCCAGGAATAGGGGACTAAGGAAATGAAGTATATACCACGGGTTATCCCTTGACATGATCCTAAGATGTGAAAAAAGTGTGTGATTCTCTGAAGGTTAAAAAGGTGTAATTTAGTAGCTGTGCATAGTGACATATACCTTTATCCCAGCACTCAAAAGGCAGAGGCAGGCAAGTCTTTGTGAGTTCAAGGCCAGCCTGGTCTATATGTTAGTGAGTTCCAGGACAGCCAGAGCTAAATACTGAGACCCTGTTTCAAAAAAACTAAAAGAAAGAAAAAAAAAAAGGCGTGTTCTTTACATGGAATTTTAAACTAACACGGAAAAGCCGAGCATCCCTTACACGAAAAGCTCAGGGCCAGAATAGTTTGAGATTTCATATCTTCTCTGACTCTAGAATACTGGAACACACACCATGAGGTGTGCTGGTCTGGGTGTGAGGACCAAGTCAACTCAAAACTCAAGTTGCGCGTACAACTTAAATGCGTAGCCTGAAGGTGACTTCACAGGACGGCTGTAATGATTGTGTGCGTCAGACAGAGTCTCTGTCAGGTGGAATCCCCACTTGTAGCAGCATGCTGGCGTCTAAAACAATTCAAATCTCAAACTGCAAAAGCAAAGCACTTATACCAAACAAGAGAAAGAGATTGATGGCTTGAGTCAGTGCAGGTCATAATCAACAGAGACTCTCCAGGGACGCCGTGTGACGTGCTGAGGGACACGTACACATGCACAGAGTGCAGGGACCCAGGGCTAGTGAGATGGCTCAGCAGCTTATTTTTTTGAGACTGGCTGGCCAGCAAGTCCCAGAGATCCTCCTGTCTCTACCACCCTGTGCTGGGATTATCAGTCCGCACGGTCGTGCCTGGATTTTTATGTGGCTATCGGCAAAGCCCTTCACTCACTGAGCCATCTCCCCAACCCTCTCATCAGGTTTTTTATTTTCTACCTCTTTTGACATAAGGTTGCGTTAAGTTGCTCTGGGCAGGTCTTGAACTCGTGATCCCCCTGCCTCAGTCTCCCAAACAGTTGGGATTAGAGGTCTGCTTCAACCAAGCCCAGCTTGGTATAAACTTTTATCAGTGATGGCTACTGTTCTCGGTCCCGCTGCTGACACAGAGCATCGCAAAGCAGTTGTGTGAACAAGAACAAGTCTCTCAGCCTGTGGGGAGCTGTGGTTCCTGCAAGCCAAATATCCCAGCAGGACTAGGGAGTCCTCCAATATGGTGAGAGGTAGGAGAGTTTCTGTAATGTAGGAACTGCTATAAAGTATTGGCAATTGCCATCCATCACGTTACGGTGTTTAAAAAAATACTTTTCAATTCTTTGAGACTTTCATACACTCATACAATGCGTTTGGATGATATTTCCACCCCATTCCTTCTCCTGACTCCTCCCAATTTTGTGTCTTTTTAAAAATAAAAATAATCTACTGAATCTAATTCGTGCTGCCCACATACTAATGGGCATGAGGCCATCCACCGGATCGTGGGACCTACCCTTAAAGAAAACCAACTCCCCCTCCCCCAGATGCCATTAACTGTTAATGGCTCCTCAGTCAGGGGTCGGGGCCTATGAAGCCCTCCCTGTGCTAGAATGTAGAATGCCTTGATCTTGTGCAGGTCTTGCACAGGCTAGCACAGCTGCTGTGAGTTCACGATACAGCAGTCCTGTCGTGCCCAGAAGACACTCACCCCAGTCCTCACTGACCTCTGGCTCTTACAACCTCTCCATTCTGTCTTCCGTGTTGTTCTCTGAACCTTATGGGAAGGTATGTGGTACAGATGTATGACTGAAAACTCCATAGACAGTTATTCTCTGTACTTTGGCCAGAAATTTAACAATTTCTATGTTAACTGCCTTCTACTGCACATAGAAGCTTTTCCAGGGAGGTCTGAGAGCTGCACTGATCTATAGATATAAAGATATGAGTTTATAGGGCGATTTGTTACTATGTCCATTTAGAATATAAATAGTAGTACATTTTACCTCTGGGACTATGAGCTCACAGCCACGGGTTTGGATCCATATTTACAATACCAGGCATGCATTTCATCTTGTGCAGGCCTTACACATAGCTTTAACAACTGTTGGTTGCCCTCATAACATCCGTGCCACTATTACATCCATATCTTGCCATGCCAGTTGTTACTGGAGCTCACTGGGCTCCCCACTGGGTAAGACGGTTGATAACTTTCTCCCCAGCGTCCACATAGCACCTTCCAGTTCTATGAAAGCTAGCCAGCAGGGAGGAAGTTTCCTGGTGTTTCAGTGTCTACTTAGTTTCTCCATGTACTATGACCAAAGTATATAATCACTGTGTCTTTACATCGAGTTCTGGCGGGTAGCTAAGAGCAATGGCGACATCCAGCTTTGTTTGAGGGTCTCCAGGGCACCCCTACCCAACAGCTCAATGGAGGCACCCTACGTCAGGCACTGGGATTTTTATTTGGCAAACCTACAGTTTCAAGGAGGCCCATTTCACCTGTGTAAGCAAACTCCAATTAAGCGTGTGTGTGTAGAAGGCTTATAAAAGAGTGGGCTTCCAACATGGCTTTTTCAAACACCCTTAGTGTTAGTTATCTCTCACCCAACTCCCTCCTCTGCCCTACCTTCCCATCCTTCTCTCCATTTAAACATCCCTCACCATTATATCCCCTTTCCTCTTCATGTTACCTATGTCTTACTACCCCCCTCTCTTATGTTATGACATTTGTTGAGCATCAAAATGGCTTTAAAGGAGACAGTAGTCCTTGAAGACTCATCCCTGCCAGGCTACTGTGGGCCACACAGGGACCACAGAGAAGCAGGGCCCCAGTGCAGCCTGTGGAGAGCAAGAACCGGTCCGCTGTCTGAATCAAGCTCCCACAAGGCCAAGTCCTGTGAGTATAAAAAGCCTACTACTCTTTTCCTTACTCACCACCAGTCTTTAAAGCAAGTATCTATCTCCATGCAATGAGCGAGAAAGCCGAAGGTCAAAAGTCAAAACTACTAGAACTGGCAGAGGCCAAGCCAAATCCCTGTCTGGTGACCCCACACAGGGTTGTAGACATTCGGTCCTGTCAGTGCAGACTTGAGCCTTGCGAGGCTGCCTCCGGTGACCTCTTTTATCAGTGAACGTATCACTGCTCCAGCAAAGCTGCTGACAAGAGTATAGGGAAACAGCAGCTTTAAACATCTTTCTACTCGCTCAACCCAGTCTGAGTGAGGAGTCGCGGGGTGCCTCGGGTGGGGACGAGACTAACAAGGAACATCTGGAAGCGGCGCACAGCTCCGCAGGCATCGTTCTCTTCTGCACGCCTTTTATGCCCTAGCCACGGAGCGCTTCCGGAACCAACAGTTTCACTGGGGCGGTGTTATGAGTGTGACCGTGAATTTCCTGGAGTAAAATGAGATTCCTAATGAAATTCTTTGGCATTCGTAAACAGAATGAAAACGCGACAGAATAAACAGTGCTAGTAATATTTAAAAATCAAACAAAACCAAGGCAATGAAAGGGTTAATTCGTAAAACGGCTTTTTAAATTCTAGCATTCAGGGTTGGCCTCAAAGAGAGAAGATATGCACTCCTGTTTCAGGGTTCTGTGTTTCTGGCATCAACTTATCAAGCCTTAGACATACAAATCATTGTGATTCTATACAATGGTCTGTAGATCTGGAGATTGTGTAGTTTATCAAAATGTCCACGCTGTAAACACCTTCCAACCACCCAGCATCCACTTCTACAGAACAGATGCAGTGAAACTGCCCCCAGCTAGCACTTTAGAAGAGGAATCCTGCCTCTGTGTCTGCCTGCAGCCACACCAAGCAGGCTAGCAGTATCAGAATTAGACCGGAATGAGAAGACACAGGAACCCAGAGTGCAGGGCCGGCTCCCACACGCCAGCTGCACTGAAGAGGCTCTTACACACCATGCTGCTCAGCCTGCTCATCTGCGTGAATGGGCACTAATGCAGATGTGTCCTAACTGGCCTTACTTGGCAGGGACAGAGGGACAACAGGTGCTGTAGATGCACGCCCCTGGCACTTGTTGGAAACTTAATACAAAAAAACAAAAAACCTGTGCCACGTGTACAGGGGCAAAGCTGCCTTAGAGGCAGCATCTTAGGAGAGCAATGCCCAGGAGACTCCAAATCTGCAAGGCTGGGCAGACCTCTCGAGCAGTTCCTAAACCACTGCCTGCCCCAGCCTGACTCTCAAATGTCTGGAAGCTGTAAATGTACCCTGGGCACTTCGGCATGGCGTGGCCTGGACTTAACCTGCCAGCATCCATAGCTGCTTACTCCTCGTCCTAGTCTCCAGCAAACACTTTCTTTAGCCAAAGCGGCGTTTGGGTTTTTTTTTTTTTAATATTCATTCTTTATGTGTATGAATGTTTTGCCTGCACTCATGTATGTGCCCGGTGCCTTTGGAGATCAGTAGAGGGGGTCAGGTTTCCTGGAGCTGGAGTTACGAGAGCTGCCAAGGGGGTGCTGGTAACTGAATTGAGATCCTCTGCAAGAGCAACAAAGCTCTTAACCACAGAGGCATCTCTCCAGCCCCAATGCGTGGGCTTTTAGAAATAATTTTCAGTGTTAAAAATGACTTCCTTGGAACATTAGCCAACCTGTCAGCCCTGAGCCCATGCTGAGGTGAGATGAAACAGAGCCAAGCACGGCTCGAACTTCACATGTAAGAACACATGTCTTCTCATCTCTTTCCACTGTAACACTGGACTGCCTTCCCATATCTGATCACCTGCCAGTCATGTGTGTTTGGCACCAGTCCAGAGTTTGGAGACTTCGTGGCCAGGACATCGATTTCACTCCAGAACTGTTAACTCACACGAAGTGTGTATCTGATACGTGCCAAATGAAGAATAAATTAATTAATTAGAGATGTTTTATCTCTTAGAGTTGTAAGGGATGACACAATGAAAGGGGAAGACATATGCTAATCTAATGTAAGGCTGGAATGAAAGTGGCTGTAGTAGAACAAACTCCAGGTCAAGATCTCATCCTTGAGTGCAGGGGTTTGTCTCTTGTCTAAAATGCTTAGGGGGTTGGGGTTGGGCCTGGGAAGATGGCGGAGTCCATGACGATCTGAGTTTGGCACAAACAAACAAGCAAAGAAACAAACAAACAAACATACACTGGCATGGTAGCAAATGTTAGAATCCTAGCACTGGGGATGCAGAGACGAGAAAGTCTGGATCCCACCAGCCAAACAGTCTAGTCAAAATAATGAGCCCCAGGTTCAGTGAGAGACCCTGCTTCAGAAAATAAGGTGAGGCTTGTATATATATGCTTTTAGGGCTGACCACTTGGTAATGGATAGCCAGTCAGGGGCTCATTCCTAAGTTAATTCTCCCTCTCTTAGCAGTCACCACTTGCCTGTAGCTCGCCATTTATCTAAAGGTGAACCCCATGAGATTTTCTCCATCCAGCTTGGCATTCAACTGGTATTGTCGTGTTTAAATCTTGTTTAGGCTATCATGTTAATGCTTTTACTCTTGGTTGTTAAAAACAAATTCTACATCGGTTTTAAAACAAGAGGAAAAAAAAGAAAAATGAGAATGTGGTAAAGATCACAGGAGAAACTGAATCAGTTTACCTATGTTTCTAATTAACCAAATGTGTCCTATGCATTCTAAAATCATGCTGTGGTCAAAAAGCGGGCTGGAGAGATGGTTGTTCAGTTAGGAACACTGACTGCTCTGTCAGAAGACCAGTGTTCAATTTCCAGCACCCACATAGGGTTCACACCATCTGTAACTCCAGGCCTTGGGAACTGGACACAGCCTCCACAGAGCCTCCACTCTGCGTGCACATGGTACACCCACACACATACTTTTTTTTTGGGGGGGGGGAGGGTGTTTCAAGGCAAGATTTCTCTGTTTTAACTCTGGCTGTCCTGGAACTCACACTATAGACCAGGCTGGCCTCCAACTCACAGAGATCCGCCTGCCTCTCCCTCCCAAGTGCTGGGATTAAAGGCGTGTGCCACCACCGCATGGCTTACACATACCACTTTTTAAAATAAAATTGAAAAGCAGTCTTTAGGATACAGTGCCTTACTGTAACGAGATTTGCTTTATACACTTAATGTATAGTCAATTTTTGTATACATCCCATAAAACTCAAAGAATGTATAAATTCTAGCTGTAAGGGGTAGGGTCATGTTGTTAATTACATTGTTTAAATTATCTATAATACAATACAAACTTGCTCTTTTGATATTTTTAAAAAAAAAATGTGGGGAATCATAGAGGAAGATACCCAATCAGCATCAACGTTTAGCCTCATGTGCATGCGCACACCACTCCCAAATCAAATAAAATGCTTGAGGCCAAAAGCCTTTTAGATTTGGTAATTCTTCAAGTTTTGGAAGATGTTTGTACTACATACTGATCTGACTTGAGGATGACACACAGGTCTAACCATTAAATTCATTTATGTTTTATATTCACTTTAGCCACAAAACCAGCATTTTAAGTATGTTTTGGTTTGGTTTTGCTTGAGACACAGTCTAACTATGTAAACCTTGCTGGCCCCTAACGTGCAGAAATCCACCTGCCTCAGTCTCTGAGTGCTGGAATTAAAGACCATCATGCCTGTCTTCAAGTGAAGCTTCCTGCTGTGGAATTTCCACATGTGACATCATATCAGATTTTGCTAAATTTCAGAATCTAGATTTCTGGGCTAGGGATAATCAACCTCAGTTAGCATCTTTCTCTAAGGAGGACGGGCTGAAATTTATCTTTCTAGCTTAAACAATACGTAACATTTATGAGAACCATCATTATATTTAATCTGGTGAATTATCCATGCATATAATCTAGGAATGCTTAGAATAATCCACAAAATATTTTACAGAATAAATCATTTCATTTACTTCATTTCCCCCCCTCTCTCCGGGGTTTTTTGTTTGTTTGTTCGTTTTGGTTTGGTTTTTGAGATAGAGTGTTACTATGTAGGCCAGGCTGACTTCCAACTCTCGGCAAACTCCTGCCTCATTCTCCTTAATACAGAGCGTATAGGCACAAGCCATCACACCCAGGCCCTATTTTTCTATCTCTTAAAAATTATTTAATAAACCACAAATAAAGTGGGTGAAACAGGTAAGTTTTCATCTAGCAAAACTGCAATAACATCGTGCAGTGAAGCAGTGTTCACCAACGGATTTTTCTAATACGCAATAAGATAAAACATTTAAAGAAATGGGTCAAGGCTAAAGCAAACCCACAAGCATACGGCTTAAGAAAATCACCTTGGAAATAAAGTCAATGTGAGACATGCAAACTCTTACATTGTGACAAGGGAGCAGAATCATAAGTGGCTTAGAAATACTGCTAGTCCCACATGGGAGCAGAAGGAAAAACAGAAATTCGGGACACTATTTTCAAAAAGGACAATAAGGCCTAGCCTGTGGCAATTCCGGATCTTATCCTAAATTCACTATGCTCTAAAAAAATCCTTTTCCATGCAAGGGGAGCGGGCAGCCCTTTCAGCCTAGGAAGCTCTCCGAGGTGTGTAAAGGTTGAGAGCAACGTGCACACACCACAGCTTTAAGATTCTTGTGACAAATACCACGATTCAAATTCCCCAGCGTTTGAATCATCAAGGGCCACTGTTAGTCTTCTAGCTCTGTTTGCTTTGTTTTAGCAGACCTTAACCTACAACAGGTTTTCTGAAATGATTTTTTTTTAAAATTTCTTAAGCTATAAGCTCAATCATGTCTGCTCTAGGGAAATGTCAAAATGTGCCCTCAACCAGTACACTGTTAATAAGTCATACACTTTTTCTGAAATTTATCGGATGTTTATCCTAAATAACAGATAGATAGAGATAGAACAGTCAGTGAACACGATGCTCACGCACAGTTGCTCTCAGGCCTATGCACAGACATCTCTAAGACACAGCTGTTTAAATTTTTATTTTGGAAGGAAGCCTGGGTAGATTCCAAAAGGTCTTTATAC
Organism: Cricetomys ansorgei; assembly: GCA_026225945.1. Lineage (NCBI taxonomy): Eukaryota > Metazoa > Chordata > Mammalia > Rodentia > Nesomyidae > Cricetomys > Cricetomys ansorgei. Next base: position 8,739,622 of record JAMJFZ010003384.1, read on the forward strand.
CATTTGGAGTGTCCGCCTGCGTAGGCTGTCTCCGCTCATTCAGGATTTCCTCATGAGACCCATCCAAGCTTTGAAGAGAGGCTTGATAATCGCAGTCTCATATAATTGCTGATGGATGACTCTTTTCTTTTTAAACCTTGCGTTCTAATCCTATAGTTTAAGAAGTACGCACTTTGTCATGTGTGGACTAGAAGATAACCCAGTTCTGTTTAAACATCTCACTTTCAAATGTAAACATTTTTAACAAATAAAGTATGATGAATGAACTCCATGCTCAGGCTGCAAACCAGAGGCAATTCTATTCATACTGCCTTGTTTGTCTTTTTCTTCAGCTGGAGTTTCCTTTACAAAGCCTATGGTCATCCAGTCACCTGCTGCGGGACACATGCATTTAACTGTTCTGTAGCCTCTGCCCACTCTGGCAGCTGCTGATGCATACATGTGGAGTGTACATTTATTCTAGGAGGATATTCTTCATCAACCCATATTCGGCACTGGTGGAACTTGATGGTCTCGCCTCGAGTTTTAAATGCTTGATTTTAAACACTGATTTGTCGTGTTTAAAAACAATTTGGAATTTTGTCATTAAAGATGCATGGAGCTTTCTGACTGTGCTGCGGTAAGTTTGGTAAGTTTTGTCTAGAGGAGTGAACAAAACTCAGCCTGGGTTCAGAGGTTTAAGTAAGTGAAAAAGGAGAAGAAAGTTCTCATGCATGTTAGCATACTTCCTCAGACATGCTCTAAATTCCCTAAGTACTGGGATTAGCAAATTACGTTAATCTATTCAGGAGAACATGCAAAAAACCACTGGCTAGTCCAAAGTCATCCATTGTCTTTGTGCCTTCAATTTATTTGAATTCTGAACTAATTAAGTTCTGAATAATTTAATCACCTACATTAATTTTCTGGGGTTGTTGTTGAGGCTTTAAACACTCTTTTTAGGAGCTGGAGAAAAGGCTCAGCAGACAAGAGCACTGGCCACTCTTCCAGAGGACCCAGGGTTAGTTCCCAGCCTCCATATGGCAGTTTTCAACCACCTGTAACGACAGTCCTAGGGGACCTGATACCCTTTTCTGGCCTCTGCAGGTGCTACATGCACATGATACACAGACATACATGTAAGCAAAACATCCATATGCATAAAATAAAAACAAAGATTAAAATTTTTAAAAACTTTTTTATAGGAATCTTGCTTGCTCTGCAAGCAGGAAGACCTGAGTATGGATTCCTAGCACCCACATAAAAAAGCTAGGCATGGCCATAAATGCCTATAACCCTAGCACTGGGGATAAGAGACAGGTGGATTGCAGCTCTCTGGTGGCTTAGCTGAAAGAACAATTTTTAGGTGCATTGAGAGATTCTGTCTCAAGGGAATGAAGCAGATAGTAATAAAGATAGTCAATTGTTCTGGCCTCCACATGTCCACAGATGGGCATGGGCACACACACACATATGCATGCACTCACACACATATAACACATACTCCACACACATACACACACGCACATATAACACATAATACCATACATACGCATTTAAGACATACACCACACACATCACATGCACACATAACACATACACCACACGCACTACATGCACACATAACACATACACCACACGCACACGCACACACAAGCACATGTACATGCACACACACTACTTGCACATTAGCAATGTCCCTTATGCAAGTCTTTTACTGGGAAAGGCATTTTACACTTATTTCCGCATGAGAGTTCCTATTTGTTGGCTTCAGATTCAAAATCCAGCCTGGACTAGTCACTACCCGCTCCCACCAGAGAAATAATTTCTGTAGTTGTCCCAGAGAACACTAGCGTAACATCTCAACAGTCAACATCTACCTTGCAAAAGAAAATTCTAAAGTCAACAAAGCCATGTGGCCCTGGTAATAAAGCAGACGTCCTAAGACATTTTCAATGATTGAAAAGTCAAGAACTCACGGAGCTTATGACAGATACTGCTTCATGCACCAATGACAGGGCAATATTTTCACAAGACACTTATATTTTGCATTCCTTTCACATAAATTCAACATACAAAGAAAAATTCTTTTTTCTTATCCATACCTCTGAATACTTCAAAACTGTTTCTACGCTAGTACTTAATTCTTCATCCCTCTAGATATATAGCTTCCTCCACAGAAAATACTGAGTAAATCCTGAATTACGTAATATAATCCTCCCTGTGTATAAATCGTCTTGTAGTCAAAGGACATGTTGCCGTAGTAAAAAATCACATCTTCAGAAATAAATTGAATGAAACTGTTCCATTTAGAGAAATACCCAACAGTGTTTATAGTTTTTTTTTTTAAAAAACTGAGCCCTATAAATAAAATGCAGAAAAAGAAAGAAAGGAAGGAAGGAAGGAAGGAAGGAAGGAAGGAAGGAAGGAAGGAAGGAAGGAAGGAAGGAAGGGAGGGACATGGATATTTTAGAAATCTAGATACAGGGTTAGTGGTTAGTTTACTACTATCAAAACTGATCATAGGTTTGGGATGCCACCAAACTTGAGATCCAAGAAATCCCAGAAGGCTGAGAGGCAGGAGGACCCAGTTCAAGGCTAGCCTGAGCAACATGAAGGGACATCCGGAAGAAAAAAGAAAAAAGAAAGAAAGAGAGAGAGAGAAAGAGAATAAAATAATGAAATAACATAACTAAGCTCGTAGTTCAAGAAACGGCAAGGGGGCGCTGACCAGCGTGTGTGAGCTGGCTCCTCTCCAATCTGTGCCATGCGCTGCACTAGAAAGGCTGGCATTCAGGAATCCTTTCTGCACGGAACGAGACTGATTCTGGGCTACAGACGCATCTTCTAAACGCCCCCTTTCGGCCCTCTCGGCCGCAGCTGCGCAGTAGGGCATGTGAGCCAGCTGGGGACTCCCGGTGCCCGCCCAGGGACGAGCGAGAGGATGGGTGAGCTCGGCGCGATCCGAACGCGCACGCACACGTGCCTTACAAACGCATCCTCCTCGGACCGGACCCTGGCTAAGTCCTGTCATTCAAGCTTTCGCCCCCTAGGGGACTTTGCTGTCCGGGGCTGTCACTCAGCCCGCCTCTCCCCGCACGTGCGCCTGGGCTTCGAGCCCTTCTCCCTCGGGCAGTGGCCTCCCGTCGGCTCGGTTCCCCCGGGCAAGATGGGCCCCGCAGCGCTGCGGTCCCGCTGCTGAGGCACCTACCTTTCCCTTGTCCTGCCCCGCAACGCCCGACTGCAGCAGCGCGAAGCCGGGGCGGCGCGGGGTGCGGGCACCGGGCTGCACCAGGATCCTCTCCCGCCGCGCACAGTGCAGCCCTGCGGCCGCCGCGGCCGGAACCCGCCCCGCCCCTGCTCGCCGGGAGCCCCGCCCCCAGACCGTGCTCTCCTCCCCCGCTCTAACCACACCGGCACTTAGCCCACTGCAGGTACCTCACCACGCCCCCAGCCCGGTTCGCAAACTTAGCCACGCCTACTGACGGTGCCCCGCCTCTAATCTGTCACCCTGCCCCCCAACCCAGGCACTGACACCCCTTGGGTCTCACCTGCTCCACAGCTAGGGCTGGACAAGCCCTGGCTCTCCCAAACCCTGCCTTGTCTTCTAGTTACGGGTTCTCAGGCAACAGGCTGCTTAGGCCCTTGGATGCAGGATGAACGGGGAAGGACGAGGTAGGAGAATAAAGACACCCAGGTTTTGTCAAGAGCCCGAAGGGAATCTTCCTTCCCCCCCCCCCACCCAGGCATATTTCTCCAGGATCTCTGTGCCCTTCCCTTGCCAGACCACAACCCAACCAGAGCCTGTTTCTTCACAGGAGGAAAGGCCTGAGAAAAATGACAGCGAGATCTGTGGCTGTGACCCCTCAGATGGTGTCACTGAAGACTCTGAGGGCTCAGCTTAGAAACAGATAGTCTATCAGGACCGGATCACTGCATGGTACCTGCAGGGGCTGGGCTGGGATGTCAGATTGCCAAGGCCTACTCCTCCTCCTTGTTCAGGAACAGCCTGGTCCAAGGGCTAAGATCACCATTAAACCTGAACCATCAGCCACGGGACAGGGGACATAACAGAAGGCAGGTCCAGGCTCAGTGGCTTCCCAGTGCTGTTTATAATTCTGAGCCTTAGTTCGAGCATTTAGGAAGAGGGTGCTGGCAGTATCCACTTTCTATTTTAAAAAATAGATCTGTGCCGTGCCACAAAAACGTAAGCCATTACTGTCCCGTGTGTTCAGTGACTGGTTCAGTGGGTAAAGTCCTTCAAATCCAGGGAACTGCATGACATTGATGCAGAGGCACATTGCTATTTTCTTAATTGATCTGGACTTCCCTAAGTCAACTGTACTTCTCTTGGGATGGAATTTACTTCCCAGAACCTCAATGGCTGCCTTGTTGAGTGAATGAAAGAGTGGCCTTTATCATTAATCTTCTAAGACACAGCCTGTGACCCCGTACTGCAAACAACACGGAGGAGTACTAGGTAACCATGAAGAAAACCTTAACCACTAGCACTCTGAAGAGTCACCTTTAAAGGTGGAGACTTGAATCTAACACACCCAGGATATAGCTCTCAGGAATGATTTATTTGTAGGTGGCTTACAGTTAATGTGCTTGAGTTTATCTGAGCGTCAAGGCGAGGGTGACTGTCCCTGTCCTGTGCATCGCTAGCAGTCTTAAGCATCTTGCTAATATTCTCTTTCCAGAACCATGGTGAAGCAAACCCTATACTCTTTCTTTCCCCGATGCACCCCCAGCTCTTGAGGGCATGTCTTCTTTTCTTGATAGCAGAGCCTCACAGAGTAGTAGTCGGTCCGTCTTTAGCAAAAGAAACCTCTGCTTCCTCCTTTGCAAGATCTCTGCCACTTACCCTTCTATTTCCTTTACTTCCAGCCTACTACATCCTAACCAGTACAACATCTCCCCACCCCCTGGAATACAGACAACAGCCCTCCACCCCCACCCCCACCCCCAGGCTGCACGCTGTCCTTCTGAGCTGCCACTGTTGGAAGGAGGCACTTTTATACTGCTTGGATTAGCATGCAAAGATTTCCACATTTGGGCTCCACCCACATTTTCATCTTCCTTCATCTATCTTCCTCTAGACCTCTTGCTTTATATTCTGACCAAACTGGTCTGCTAGCCTGGCCTCAACTGTGTCCTGAATTTGCCCTTTCTGGGCTCTGGAAGCTTCCTGATCATGCTCCTGCATCTTGCTTACCTCCCTCAGTCTTTTCTCATATTTCAGGAAGTCTTGACTCCCACATTTTCCCCTAATCCTCAACTCTATTTCCTCCCTTCCAAGGTTTGTGATAATTTAACACTGTGTCAAGAGGCTCTGTGAACTCAGCATTCTTCCTCAAGGAGTTAAAACTCTCCCGGAGATGGGGCAGATTTTGCTCCGACTTGTACCTCTGATAGCATCAACCCTTTGAACAGATGCTGGCTAAATGGTTTTGGGTGGAATTTAATCTGCTGACCAGGAACTACCTTCTCTGACTTCAGCCAAGTGCTGCTGTCCTGTCTGACCTCCTTTTGTACTTTGAGACAGCAACCCATTATTCAGCTCATTAGTTCTCGGATCCTTTCATGTGTTTGATTGATCTTGCCAGTTAGCCTGTTAGCTCACTGTGCAGAAAGACCAAGCTGTGAACACACACAGGCTTTCGGGATCAAACAATCTGTTCTCGGTGCCAACTTGGCACCCACCAGTTGTATGATCTCGGAGTAGCTAACCACTGGATATTCCCCTTCTTCATCTGTATAACAAGTTGCTTCACTGGAGGTTGATAAATAATACCAGGTATTAAAGCTCCTAGACTAGTCCTTGGCACAGGATACACACTTAGTAAATGGCACCATTCACAGCGGGACATTGGTCAATAAATGACAATAAATTACCGAAATAAGGATTGACAATGGGAAAAAGGACACTGAGCCTCTGTGTTCTAGCCCTTTGGTGACCATTAAGTGGAACGGCGTTCTCCCCTTTACCTTGCTCCAGCTTTTGTACGATCCAATAACAGCACTAAGAGTTCAGGCCCACACTCGAGCACCAGGGGCCCTCCCAAAAGAATCGCAAAATTTAACTAAGTGTGTGTGTGTGGAGGGGGGTGTTGCGGGGATCATGAGCCTGTGACCCCAGAATACTGGGGGCTGAGGCAGGAAGGTTGTCCGGGCTATACAGTGAGACCCTGTCAAAAAAGAGAGAGAGATTGCTAGGCTCCTTCATAATGAAACTCGTGCTTTGAGTTAGGTCTGGGAACATTTTCCTCTTGTTAAGCACTGGATCTCATCAATAGGTTGAGATTTTAAGTGGAAAAGTCAATTTGCTTCAAGGATCTTCAAAGAGGTTCTGTTTTAAAGATTAACTTTAAGTAGGCTTGCTGCTATTGTTTGAGATGGGGTCCCGTTATGTCACTGCGCAACCCTGACTGCTTTAGATTCCACTATATAGAGCAGGCTGGCCTTGAGTTTGTAGCATCTCACAGCTCGACTCTGGAGTGCTGGTTTCGTAGCATATGCCACCACAGCCAGATTCTCAGCTTGGTTTCTAAGTCTAGTTTTGGCAATGTTCGGGCATCATAGAACACACTTGTCTAGGATTTTCTTCACCCAAAATGTAAAGTATTGGAGTACCGTGTTTCTTGTAGAGATGACACGCTCACTGGGACGGCTGGCTGCCTGACATCGCTCATGGAAAGCTGCTTGACTCCTGGGGTTTTCGCTATAAAACATGACTCCGTGGGAAAACGGGCTAGAATGCTAGTTACAGGGAAACAGTGGATTTTTATCAAGTGAGTTCACCGCACATGGTGCATAGTAGGTATTTATCAAAAGTCAGTTGATTGAGTGTCAGTCAAGAGGCTTACCATGTAAATGTATCCGCTACCAACCCTAACTCAAGTTTGATCCCCAGAACCCACATGGTAGAAGGAGAGAGAACCAACTCAAGCAAGTTGACCTCTGGTTGTGGCATGGGCTCGCCACCACCACCCTGCCCCACAAAATAAATAAACAAAATGTGTCTTTAAAAAATAATAAATTTGGAAGTGAGACTCTCCAACGATAACCAAGTTTGTAAATACAGGCTATAGAGTAGGGGGGACTCCAAGCCCAGGTATATAAGTATTTTTAACAGCCACTGCACCAACGAGAGTGAAGAGTTGGAGGACTGAAGGCCAGATGTGGAAGTCATGTTCAAAGTCACAGAGTAAGTTAATAATCAAGCCAGGATCAAGTTATGGGCTCCCCACATCCTAACAAAATCTTCGCCATACCATTAATGTCTACCCAAAGAGGCTGTTGAGTCAGCCTTGTGATGTTTACAGGACAAGCGTGTTTCAAGATGGAGTCCTTGGACTGTTACTTGAGTTCATGACATCCAGTCCTCATGCAGATGACCCCCCACCCACTCACCCTGTTGCTTGCCCTTCTCCAAAGCCAGATGAAGGAGCAGGCCGGCTGGGCCACAGCCCATGGTGCAAGGCTGTAGGGTTACTGGTAAACTGGAGACAGCTAACAGGAGACAAAGTTTCTCAAAGTCACTTGACCTCCTCTTGGCCACTCCTTCCCTTCAAGTCAAAGACCGACGTCACCACGGATGACAGTGAGCACCTTCTCAATCTAGGACGTGAGCCTTGGGCAAGTGAACTGCACAAGGACAGCCTTGGAAGCCAAACCGAATGCATTGTGACAGCACAGAAGACACCAGGGAGCCTCCTCTTTCCCCTCTTCGTCCATCTTATCCATTCCTCTAAGGCAGGCAAATACAAGTTAAGGAATCAATCACTCTTTAAAGGTACACAGAACCTTAAGTTTTCCCAGAATGCCCTAGAGCCCATCCCAGGGGCAGTGTCTGACTAGCCAGGGAGGATGGGTGCCTGAGTTCAGCTCAGTTTTAGAGGAAAAGTTTTTGCTTTGAGGCCCTTTAGGACTTGATAGTCTAGGCCGGCTGACAATTCCTGTAAAATACGTCGAAAGAAAGACAAAAAACAGGACTCATTTTGTTTTGTTTGCTTTGGCCAAAATTTTAGGTTCAGTGTTTGCTCAGAGTGGAGTTTAGCACTATGTAACTGGAAGAACCGCCTAGCCTGAGAACAAAGGATGTAAGACTTGAAGTCAGATGGACGCTAGCACTCTACCAGTTAACCCCGCGACCCTGAACTCGTCCTTCAACTCCTCTCGGATTCACTTTTTCTCTGCACGTAATGGGGAAATCACATTTCTTTTTATTAGTTGTTAATTTAAACGGGATACAGTTTTTAAAATATACTATTTATGGGACTGGAATGGTTGGTATTGTTACATTAATAATTAGTGAATTAAATAGTGAATTAATAAATGGAAGTAACAGTCTGTAAAGATTTATATGAACCTTCATGTGGTTGATGAGAAATAGTACAAAGGGGTCTGGAGAGACTAAGAGCACTTCCTGTTCTTCCAGGAGACCCAAGTTTAGAACCCAGCACCTGTGTCCTGTTTGGTGGCTCACAACCACCTCTTAAGCCCAGTTCTAGGGGATCCAGTGCCCTCTTCTGGCCTCAGCACACATGTAGTACACGCATGTGTGTATGTGCACACACACACACACACACACACACACACACACACAAATAAAAATAAATCTTAAAAAAAGAAATAGTACAAAAATGGCTAGCTATTTGGCTTTGAAAGCAATAGACAGGTATACAATTTAATCAAGAGCCAAATTTTTAAAAAATGGCAACAAAATTTTTTCAAGAAAGCAAGCGTTCCTGAAAATGTGTGTCGTGACTCTCAGTACACTTCAGTGGGGCAGGCCGACGCATCATATACGAAGCTTTATCGCATCTACAAACAGAACTTCCACAAAATCCCACGGCAAATCTCCGTTAGGAGAAATAATTTTTAATTAACTATTGAACTTCTCATGGATCCTACTGACACCTCCTATGAAAATACCAATTAAAAAAAAACAACAACACACACACACGAAGATGTTTGTATAATGCCAACTCCTATAGCCCCTTCTCCTCCACTCTAACGTACATGCATTTCCCATACATCACTGATATATTCCATTTCTTCATGTGAGTTATTTTAAATGTTAAGAAGGCCAGGCATGGTGGCAAATGCCTGTGATCCCAGCACTTGGGAGGTGGAGGCAGAAGATCAGGAGCACAAGGCACACACACACACACACACACACACACACACACACACACACATGTATATTTCAAGTCTTATATTTTGGCAACCTAGAAATACTTAGGAAGCCAGTAGCAGAGGAAGAGCTGGGAAGTGTTCCAACAGATCCAGTTGGCAGATCTCTCAGGGGAACAGAAGAAGGGATCATAGTAGGAAGTGCTGTTTCTACCCCTCAAACCTACACTGTTCTCTGGTCAGCACCGCAGTCCGTTTGTTTAAGCAAGTAGACCGTGTGGGCTCAGAAGTCACAGGCTTAGGCAATATCAGAGAACACCTTCAGGTCTTGGTTTCCCCATCTGTAAAAGGGCTGTAGCTATTTCAGAGGTTCTCATTCCAGGAGAAGAAAGCGATTTGATCAAGGCCCTTACTTCACACGTGAGGCCGCCAGCAGTGTGCAGGCTCTTAAGGTCACAGAGCTAATTAGTGGCAGCATCAGGACTAGAAGTAAGAGTCCTTTGAAGACTTGGCCTTTCTGCAAGAACAAAGCTGCCATTGAAGCAATAGATAGGAAATGCTTTGTTAAAAAATGTAATATTGTAAGGGAGAACTGTCACGGACCTATTTACTAAATCCCCAGCAGGGGCATCTATGGCAATTAATTAAGAAAGGCCTCTGAAGCACCCCTGTGCCATAGCAAGAGTCTTCCTTTCTTTAAATCCAAATGCACTAGGTTTCAGTTCCCAGCAGAGACAGGAGAAGTAAACAATTAACTGAATTAATTCAGGCACTGAAGTGGATTTTCAAGGACTTGACTTGCCCAAGCTAGTTTTCTACAAAGCCTAAATAAATCAGATAATTGCTAATTCTCCCCTTTGTTTTGTGCTGAGGAGAGTCTGTTTGTTAAAATGAACCTAGCAGCAGAATAAACAGTCATTAGAACAATCTCAGAGCTCCGCATCTGAACCAAGACAGCACGTTCCAAGCACAGTATTGCTGGTATTACTTTAAAATGTTTCTTTTTTTTATTAGGCAGATCCTTCAAATCAAATGTTTAAAAACCAGACTGCTATAAGCACAGTGGCACCACCAGCCCCCCCTCAAAAAAAAGAAAAAAGAAAGAAGAAAAAGAAAGGAACAGAAAAAGTAAACATCTTCCTGGCATAACTGAACACAAGTTAGATCTTTGGGGCTTAGCTCCTACTAACACTGTTTTAAACACAGTCTCTTTATCATGATCCTGTGAAGTCTCCACTTCATAGCTGTTAAGGTTTTAAAATTAACCCAAATATGCAAAGTGCCTCCTATTATCAGGAGAAAAGTTGTGAAAGTAATTTAATTAGTTGGATCAGAAAAGTTAATCACAAATGAAATGAGTCTCCAGACCTTTTATCAGAATTTTAAAAATCAGAACAACTATTCTTAACCTTCCTTCATAGCTCAGCTAACAGATCATGTGACAATAATGAAATATTTTACCAAATAAACTCAGGACCAGAATATTAGAATAGGTCGATGTGGGTACAGAGTTCTGACTCCCCCTCTGTCCTTAATGCTTTGCAGTTCAGTGCAAAGATGTGTGTGTGTGTGTGTGTGTGTGTGTGTGTGTGTGTGAGAGAGAGAGAGAGAGAGAAGTGATGAATTCCCAACTAGCAGTTAACTGGCAAGCTCCGTGCCCAGTATAATTTGGTTTTGTAGGGTACTGAGGTGAAAATGTGGCTAAAATACTTCATGTAACATAATAACTGTTGATTGCCAGATAGTTTTGGTAAACAGTTGGCAAATTGTAACTCACAACAGCTGTCACTGTATATTTAGAGTAAATGTTAATTTAAGAATATTAACCTCGTGAGAGTTTCTGTAAACAAAGCTTCTGCTGTTTTCAAAGGTTACAGAGAGTATTTTTAGCCAAACCTAGTGCAGCTTGGCCCTCACTGTTTCTGAATTCTTCCGCCTTACACTTGAAAGGCTTCCATCCTAAATGCCTTTGCAGAGATTCCCTTGGGAATGCAAATGGCAAGGACATCCGTGTGTTATGTTCACATCTTGGAGGCCAGATCACAAACTATTGCTAGAAATGAGTTTTGCGCTCTCTCTCTCTCTCTCTCTGAGAGAGAGGTAGAGAGGTGTGTGTGTGTGTGTGTGTGTGTGTGTGTGTGAGAGAGAGAGAGAGAGGGGGGGGAGGTGTGTGTGTGTGTGTGAGAGAGAGAGAGAAAGAGAGACAGAGAGAGAGAGAATTTTCAACAAAGTCCCACCGTTTACTAAATAAAGAAACCGTAGTAGAGCAGCAGTTCCAGCCCAGCTTCTAGAGTCTAAAACCCTAAAACAAACGTTAGCTACACGGCTCTGCTTTGGTCCTGTTCGAACTACTCACTTCCAAGGAAGATTTGCATGACAGATCGCCAACTCTTGTGCAAACCGCGAGACAAGAATCGAGAATCAAATTCTTTGCATCCAGGATCAGATTCCGTCGCACACGCACGCAGCCTGGTGCAGGACGTGGCTACAGGCATGCTCGCTGGGAGTAGATAGCCATTTTTTCCCTAGGAACGCGCGAGAAAAGCGCAGTGGAAGTTCCAACCGCACACACACGCCTACCTGCTCCTCGCCCGTGCTCCAGCCCCACGCCTTCGGCAGCTTGGTAGCACTTCCGCGCCGAACGCTTCTACCTCCCCCAAAAATGTGTGTGGGCGCAAGCACAGACCAAACTTCAAATCCAGGAAAATGGATTACCCGCGCAGATCAAAGGCAGGCGAGCTGGGAGATGGAGTGCCTGTAATCTGATCGCCGATCCGTCGCTGCGCATCAAAGGCAAGGCTGAGCTTACCCCTGCGAGCAGATCTAGAAAGTTCGCCACGGCAGGTTCTTAGCTGGGTTCCCGCCTCCCAGGCCAGCACATTCTTTTGTTAAACGTGGGCCACGTTGTTCTGTCCCGGCTCTGCTGAGCAGGCTTCCCCCGGCCTGGGCTGGGCGGCCGGATCCGCAGCTTTCTCTCTCCGCGCCCCAGCGGGGCTGCCTAGTGCCAGCGGGCTGCGCCGCATCCCTTTCATCTCGCTGAGTGGCAGCTCCCATGACATCATGCCGCGCGCCGTGGGGCTGGTCGGGAGAAGCCAGCCAGCCCGAGTTCCAGTCGCCTTGCTCTGTGCCTCGCCCTCGACAGCCCTGCTCTCTCCGCTTCGAGGTCCCGGACCGGTGCTGGTTCCCGAAGACAGCACTGGACCTCTGCTTGTGCACCAAGTGCCACCGGTGCACCGAGCTCCACAGCAGTGTTTAATTAGGCTGTTTCTCCCAACACCTTACACCGCCAACACACACATACTGTGACAAGGCTTTAGGAATTAGTAAAATGTCTTTTCCTGGTGACTTATTCATTGTTAGTGTATTTATTATTACAGATAATAATAGTCAAATAGTGGCTTTCATTAAATAGTTAAGGAGCGCAGGCTACAACTTATAAGGAGACCACCACATTCTCACCAGACACTTGGATCAGAAGCCTCTTAATCTAAATTTGGGACACCCCGCCTTTTTTTTTTTTTTTAAATCCGATTTGAAGATGCTTTCTTTTTAGGCATAATTCACGGATAGGTCTTGCAAATTCTAAAACTCACAAGAGTTACTTAGAGGAAAGCATTCGCCTGCAATCACTCCACAACTTCTGTCTCGGGAAAGGTACAAACCCATAGTTTGGACTCAGCTGAGAACTGGCCACCGTTTTCCGTATTGTAAAGTGTAATTTACCGTCCGATATTTAGAATACCCGCAATGGTGGATGAAAGGCAGTCAGTGATTCAGAACCCGGAGACGGCCTTTCTGGAAGAAAAGGAAAGATTCCCAACCTATAATGAAAATGTGCCCGTATCCAGAAGAGCAGTGAATATGTTTTGTTGCGTGCTCAGAGGACAGTAGTGTTCCTTCCTTCCTGTGACTCTCTTCTCTTACCAGTTGCATCCCATTCGTCCTGGCGTGATATTTGAAAATAGTTTATGGCGGGTCAATCTCCAGATGTCTCTGATTCCTGAGTACATCGTGATAGCAAAATACTTGGTCTGAATAGCATGTGAGTTCCATGTAACATTTAAATAGGTCTGTTTAGTTTCCAATGTTTTTCTTTCTCTTTTCCTTGGTGGGGGTCAGGCTGGACCCCAGGGCCAGTACATTCTAGGTAAGCCCTCCATCTCTGAGCCCCAAACCCAGTGCTTCTTTGATCTGCGTTCCTCCTGATAACACATTCTTGAGATACACAGGGCTTATGGGTTATTGTTGCTGTAATATTTATTTGTTGTTGTTGATGTTTGGGTTTTTTGTTTGTTTGAGACAGGATTTCCAGTGTCCTGGGCTGGCCTCAAACTTGCTGTGCAGTCAAAGATGGCTTCGAACTCTTGGTCCTCCTAAATGTTGGGATCACGGGTATACACCGCTACACCCAGTTTATGTGATTATGGGTACCAAACCTAGGGCTTCATGTATGTTACACACTCTACCAATTGAACCCCATAACTAGGTCCACATAGTTGAACTAGCAGATGTGTTTCTATATGTCACCCGGAGACACTGGAACCTACACAGCTCTTGAGTTCCTGGGACTCACGAAAACAAGAACAAATTACCTCCAAGAAGGCCTATGCCGATTCCTGTCTGAGGTCACCCAGCTATTTCATGGGTGGGATCCATATCTACCAGCCTGTGCTGGGTATGCTGATCCTTATGCACCATCATGGCAAATGGAAACCAGCTGGATGCCCTTACCTCTGGGTGAGCAAGTGGATCATAGGTCTCTACACTTTACCACCAATGGGAAATGGGCAAGGGTTGGATTCAGATGCTTATATTTCTAGAAACTTCCAGGAGGCATCTAAAAGTAACAGCTTCAATGTACACGCCAGTCAAACTAGCTCTGCACGAATCTCCCAAAACACTGGCTGCTCAAACATCTTTGCTATTATGCTCCGTGCACTGAGAATTGTTTTCAGTTGGTCCTTTTGAGGCGAGAACATTCTGTGCGGGAAATGAACGAAGCCTGAAGTTAGAGTCCCATCTGTCCCAGATGCAGAGTGTGGCTGCAGGCTGGTCCCCAAGGAAGAGTAACCTTCTGACCTGCAGCTTGTTTGCACTGCACTCAACTAACTGAACTCCCTGCAATGTGAGATGTGGCCCAGCCCTCGCAACCCTGAATGGCATCGTGCGTGCTTGGCTGGGAGGCTCTTTCCCTTTACCTCCAAGAGGCACAGAAGAAGGCCAGCAAGATGGCTCAGCCAGTCAAGGAACTAGCTGCCAAGTCAATGACCCAAGTTTCCTCCCCAGGACCCACAAGTTATCCTCTGGCCTCCCCTGCACACACATAAAATAAATAAATAATGCGATAATTTTTTAATCCAAAGGAAACACATGAAATCAGATGCTCTGTGACAAGAAACCTGTTACTACGCTTGATGTACAGTCATGTGCAATTTAACTGTGGGGATTTGGTCTGAGAAATGTGTCATGCAAACATCAGGATATGTTACAAAATCTGTATGGTGTCATCTAACATACACTTAGGAAATCTGGTAGACACACACACACACAGACACAGACACACACACACACACACACACACAGTCTGGCATATTGTTCATGACGAACCCAGTGATATTAAATGCAGTTGGGAGGAACAATGGGTACGAGACGCACAAGGCTGGTGGCCGCACGACAAACGGTTCTGTTGGGTTACAGTGACTTTTTTATTTTTTATATAAGAAAGCATATACTACTGATAATGAAAAACATGAATACATAAATATGCGAACCAGTAGCACGGCTGCCTGTTACTATTAACAAGTATTATGTAATATCCCTAACTTGATGGCTTTATTTTATGCAATTGGCAGTGTAGTGTGTTTACACCACACACAGCATCACCACACACATGTGATAAATTGCTCCGGCATCTCTAGGAGATTCGACGTTCCGACCTCACGGTTGCTGTCCCTTATTGACCCTGTTGTCATTCCGGGACAATGCTGTTTAAGGAACAGCCCATCACAGTGTTTTATCATTGACTCCTTGTCACAGCATAAATGATGCCTCTTGCACTCCTTACGAAGTTGCAACAGGAGGGACAGCCCTCTGATCCAGCGGGGAGTTAGGCGCAGTTTCATACCATTGCAACTGAGGAGGTAGCCATCATCTATACCCGAGGAAGGAGAGGGCTTCTGTGTGGTAGTAATCCACTGTCTTTTACCCTCAATTTAGGAAAGAGAAAGGAAGGATAGAAAAAAATCTTCACTGCTTTTGCAAGCGGTGAGAGAAAGGTAGAAATCTTCACAGCCTCTTTTAGGCTGTCCTAAGCTTGAAGAGGACTAGCTGACAGTGAGTCAGACTAGCGTCTCCGCTCATGTTCTGTAAACTCAATCTCTCCAACCTTTGTTCTTTTAAGAATTAACACATTAATGACAACAACCCCACCAACGTGAACCACCAACCAACACCTACCCCAACTCTTGGGGCTTCCAAACTTTTATACCCTAAGCCAAAAGTTCTCATCTACCCCATGTGGCACACAGTCCCCAAACAAGCTACAGGTGCCAGAACGACTGCACCCAACCAAATCAAAGCCGCCTGCATCAAGCATTCCAAATACAAATCATAATCTACTACACCTGTGGTGGGAGCGCACACCTAGTCCAAACGACATTTTAAGGTTTTAAAGAAACCAAAATAACAAAACTTTCTTCCAAGTGTTCCACTACACTTCTGAGAAGCTTGTTGGGATTGGCAGGGGGGTGTGGGGGGTGTCCCATGCTGCCCTTTTGGCTGCCACTAATTTCCCCATCCATCACCTGAAACATTCCTCCTCTGTTTCTTTACTCGTCTTTTTTTCCTCTTGTTCCTTCTCCCTCTTCCTCTTCCTAACTTTGAGACAAAATTTTCTATGTAGCCCAAGCTAGCTTCCAACTCATGATCCTTCAGCCTCCAGCCTCCATTAATTTGCTTTTCTGTTGCTGTGATGGAATCCTCTAACTAAAAGCAAGACTTGAGTGAGGAAAGGGAAAAGGGGTTTATTTCTGTTTAAGTCTCCAGGACTCAGTCCATCACTAGAGTCATCACTAGAACTCAAGCCAGGAACTCAGCAGAAACCATGAAAGAAAGCTGCTTTGAGGCCTGATCTCCGGCCCATTTACACAGCCCAGACCCAGCTGCCTAGGGATGTTGCTGCCTGCAGTGGGCTGGGCCCTCCCATACTAGCCATCAGTCAGGCAGTGTCTCACAGCCCTGGCCACAGGACGATCCGATCTGAGCAATTACTCAGTCGAGGTTCCCTCTTCCCAGATGACTCTAGAGCCAGTCAAGTTCACAGTAAAAACTGAGCAGCACAGCCTTCCAAGTGCTGGATTCCAGCATCCTTGCTCTGACTCACAGCCCAGGATTGACATGAGCATAGCCATGTTAGGGACCCCAGTGCCTCAGACCCATAGAAATGGCAAAAATTGCCTCTGGTCCGAGTAGCGTTGTTGAAGAAAGATTAACCTTTATCTAAAACCAGTGTATTCAAAGCCTTCCTCAGGACTATGCTCCAATGTTGAGCAGAGGGTATAGAAAGCATCAACCCAGCTTCCTGCTCCAGGATGTTTATAGTCGGAGACTGCCTCCCTGCAGAGACTAGCTAACCCGACTCTCCTCCATGCTGCACATAATAAAGGGCCCACGGTTCCCAATTACACAGCAGGTGTCCTCCATCAGACGAAGATCAGCTCATCTGATACCTGCTTTTTCCTATGTGCATCTGACATTTCTTCAGTGTCTGTCTCTTATTAATTTCTAGTCATGCTTCCAGGACCAAGCCATGCTAGACACGGCACAATGTGGCCTCTCTGTGTGTATATTTCACATAGCAGGGTGCATTTAAGATCTCCATGATAGGCTGGAGAGATGGCAAAGTGGTTAAGAATGGTTACTACTCTTGCAGCGGACTTGAGCTTGGTTCCTAGCTCTCATGTCAGGAAGCTCACAACCCTGAAACTCCAGTGCCGGGGAGTATGATGCTCTCGATAGCCTCTCTGGCCTCCGCAGGCACTGCACAAATGTGGCACGCACACATGCACACATGCACACACAGGGCCTTAGTCGGTGTTCTGTTGCTGTGAAGAGAGACCTGATGACAGCAACTCTTATAAAAAGAAAGCATTTGATTGGGGCTTGCTTACAGTTTCAGAGGGTTCGTCCATTGTCATCATGGTGGGAGCATGGCAGCATTCAGGCAGATATGGTGCTGAAGAAGTAGCGGAGAGCTCTACATCTGGATCCACAGGTAGCAAGAAGAGAGAGACTCTAGTGTCTTGGGCATTTGAAACCTCAAAGCTTACCTCAAGTGACACACTTCCTCCAACAGGGCCGTATCTCCTAATCCTTCTCAAGTAATGCCACTCACTGACGACTAAGCATTCAAATATAGGAGCCTATCTATGGGGGCCATTTTTATTCAAACCACCCCATTTCTACTTCCTGGCTCCCATAGGCTTATACCATTATTATAACTCAAAATGCATTCAGTCCAACTTCAGAAGTCCCCATAGTCTATCACAGTCTCAACACTGTTTAAAAGTCCAAAGTTCAAAGTCTCTTCTGAGACTCAAGATTGTAGAAGAATAGGCCTGTGTGAAATCTAGGAAGGGTCTGTATTGCAGGGGTCTGTATGAAGGAATCACATTCAGAGGCCTGTGTGGTCAGGATTGAATGTAGAAAAAATGTTAAGAATGCTGTTACACACATTTAATCCCAGTATTCAGAAGGCAGCGGTGGTCTATGCCTTTAATCCCTAAGACAGAAACAGAGTATGGAAGTAGATACAGGAGGCAGAGCTCAGAAAGAGTCAGTGTCAGATTGGAAGTGATATCTGAGATGAAGCAAAGTGAAGGACAGACAAAGTGGCTAATCAGAGGAAGAGTTAGCAGAGTGAGTCAGAGTGAGGAAAAGCCCAACTTCCACAATAGAAAAGTGAGCTTTCAGCTCAGAGCAATCAGTTACAGAAGTTGTCAGTTACAGCAGTTAGTTGCAGAGACAATATGAGACAGGCAGTACAAGGAGAAAGGAGGACAAGACACAGAGACAATGAAGCAGTCTGACAGAGGATAAAGCATAGAAGCGGAGAGGCTGACTGAGACAGTATGGTGCAGTGAGTTATAGAATCAGACAAGCTGTGGGACAGACATAGAGACCCAGAGGCAGCTTGGCAAAAGAAGTCAGTATCAGGCAGGAAGAGTGAGTTAGTTCGAAGTTGTGCAGAGCAGTTCAGTCTGAGTCAGCCTGGCACACAGCAAGAGTAAGCTAGAATCAAAGAGTTTAGTCAGAAACAATCAGCCAGCTCAGAAGATCAGTTTGAACCAGTCAGCTTGGAGAAGAGTTTGAACCAGAATAGCAAGTGAATTGAATGAGAAGAGTCAGAGTTCAGAAGGAGCTAGTTAGAGTGGCTCAGTCTGTAATAAGTCATGGAGGTTTATTAGATTGTACGGAGTTTTAAATGTTCTAGATTGTATGAAGGCTGAAGTCTCCAGTTCTGGACTTAAGAGGAGATTGTACGAAGGCCAAAATTCTCCTGGGCTTCAGACTAAGAACTGTTGATTGAAGTAGCCAAAGAATAAAAAGTTTTTGCACTGGACCAATGTCTACATCTGTCTATACAAGATAATATCTTAACTGTAACCCTCTGTAAAAATCAAAGTCAAAAAGCAGATCATACTTCTAACATACAGTGACACAGAGTATACATTACATTTCAAAAGGGGGGAAAGGGAGTATAGTGAGGAAATACTGAACCAAAACAATTCCTAGGACCAGCAGGGCAACCTTCCTTTGTCTAATGTCAAAGTGCTCTTCAGAACTCCAACTCTTTCTAGCTTTGTTGACTGCAACACACTTCTTTCTCTTGGCTGGTCTACACCCAGTCTGCAGCTCTCCTTGGCAGGCATCCCAAGACTCTGGCATCTCCACATCTTGGGTTCTCCAAGGCAATCCAGGCTTCACTTTTACAGTTTCACGCAATGGCTTCTCTGAGCCTCCATGCAGAGATACCCCTGACATATGCCTGGCCTCAGCAGCTTTTCTTAGCCACAGGGGAGATTTTACAACCCCTTTCTTGTATCCTTTACTCTAGAGCCAGAACCATGTGGCTAACGCTGGAAAGTTCTGCTGCTTGTTAGGAATGGAACATGCCCCCTCGTTCAATTACATTTGCATTGACTTTCTTTGTTAATGGTTTCCATCACTTCTTAAGCTTTTACTTGAATTCTGTTGGGTCCTAGACCCCACAAAGACCACTGAGACCAGGTACACAAAAAGCAAGAGCACCTTTATTCTGCAGAGCAAACCTACATGCAGGGGTCAACCACTTTACAAAATGGTGACAAACCAAATGCAGCCATGTGGGCCTTTTAAAGGAAACAGGCAATGGCTAGGAGATCTCTCTGATTGGTCAAGATCTTCATACTGGATTGGCTCATTAAATCTCACAGGAAACAAGGGACTTCTGGGAAAGCAAGGACTTCAGGGATAAGTGAAGAGCTAAGGTCAGTGCTGCCACCTCTAGGGGGCGCTGGGCTTCACAAATTCCTTTCCACAAGTTGGAAGCTTGGCTGGGTGGGTCTTACTCTGAGGTTACCACCCCCTTTCTTCTATTTAGCATCAGATTTTTCTTTAAACATTTTATCTCTTTGAGCACTGGATTTACTTCCATTATACTTCCTGGTTCTCCTTTTCTCCTCAAACTGTACATTTTGTATTTCTCTTTGTGCAGATTTGTAGGTGTAGGCTATTGTGGCCCATCAAAGAGACAAGGAGGCATTATCATAGATGTAAACCCTGCCAGACCTCAGCAGAGGGAGCCACCTGTCATGGCAAGTGCCATACTGGACAACAGAACCCTGATCGTTGGATCTCAGGGGTTTATAATGACACAAAAGTTCCTCAGGTGTTCTACTGATAGCAGGTGCAGATCATGAGGAATCAAACATCTTTTACATAAAGCCAAAACCTGCAGACAATACAAAATGCCAAGGCCTAGGCAGCCCTTTTCCCAACAGTGTATAAAGCAACCATTTAAAACATAACCAGAAATAAACTTCTGCAATACAGCTTGCTCCTTTTCATTATAAGCGTACATGTTTTGAAATCGCCTCTGCCAACACCATTAATCTAAACTCGAGCAGAATTTTTGGAGAAGGGCAGAAAGACAGATGTGGGTTATCCAAGCTACTGGCATTTGAAATATGCAGATCTGAACTGGAAAAATTTATTTTATTATTTTTCCTAAGGTTTTTCATTAGACCTAGTACATTTTCCCAGTTCGGATCTACGTATTTCCAAGTCTCCATAGCACTACCCGTTAACCTTACACCTTGTGACCTTGCTGTGTCACCCGTTAGCTCCAAGGGTTTTTGATCAAATCTATAAAATTTGCTAGTCAGGCCATCTGTGGGCAGTTTAATTTCTCCCCCGTCTATCTGCTGGTCATAAACGTATACTCATGCTTCCACACCCCAGCGCTGCCGCTGGCAGCCACTGCTAGAGTCTGGTCATTTCACACCATTGCCTTCCCTCCCCTTTCTGGCCGTTTCAGAACCTTGAGCGACTATTGGGTCAGCTAAAAAAGAAAAATTAAAGATTTTGTCATTTATCCTGTTTCTCCCTTTACCTGGATCAACTTATTATTTTATTTTACCTTTTTGGTTTTTCGAGACAGGGTTTCTCTGTTGTAATTCTGGCTGTCCTCGAACTCACAGACAATCCTCTGCCTCCTGAGTGCTGGGATTAAAGGTGTGCACCACCACTGCCCGACTTCTGTCAAATTTTTGACCGCTGTCATTTTCCCTTCTTTGAGAAACTTCTTTAAATACCTATCCCCTCCCCAGGCCCTGCTAGTGACAAATGCTTTCAGCCTTGATTGCCTGGGGAAGTTTTTGGGGTTTTTTTGTTTTTTGTTTGTTTTCCTTTCAATTCTTGAAGGATTCTGCTTTCTCACAGACTTGTAGTTCCGTATTTTTTGTGCTGCTTTGCTTTGAGTATTGCCTTCCGCTCCCTGCTACGTTCTTGTCCTTGCCCCTCAACAGGAAGGGCTTTCTGTGGCTATCACCTTCCTCGGTAGGGTCTCTCTCTGTGTAGCATCAGTGGACCTGGAACTCACACTCCTCCTCCCGGGCCCCCTGAGTGCTGAGATTTCAGGGGTCCCCCCACATGCGCATCTCTCCTGTTTTCTTTGGTCTTTGGTTGGTTTTCTGCTGTTTGGATGTAGCATGGCCAGGAAGGGATGTTTTCAGTGTCTTGTTTTGTTTTTCCCTGACTGGTGGATAGCCTCTGAGCTTCTTAGATCTGAAGTTTGGAGGTTGTCATTGATTTTGAAATTTTTTTCAGCCATTGCTACTTAAGATTTTGGGGTTTTTTTTCTGGTTTGATTTTTGAGTGTGTGTGTGTGTGTGTGTGTGTGTGTGTGTGTGTGTGTGTACTTGAGTACAGGTGCCTACAGAGGCCAAATGAGGGCACCAGACTCTCTGCAGGTGGTGTTACAGGCAATCGTGTGCCACCGGACGTGGGGCTGGGAACCACACTCCAGTCCACTGGCTCTTTACAAGCCGTCTCTCCAGCTCCTGCTACTGTTTAAACATTTTTTCTGTATTTTCCTTTTTCTCCTTTAAAATCCGCACTACTCGTTTGTCACGACTTGTGTGGTTGTTTCACACAACGAGGCCTGTGTTGCCTGAGTCTGTTTCCTACGCTGCTATGTCTCCTTCGGACTGTTTCGTTCTTGCCCTCTAATTTGCCTTGTGATTTTAATTAATCAGTCAGTCAATCAATTAATTAATCATTGCTGAAAGTCACAATGTGTGAGGTGATGGGAAGGGAGGCGATTAGGTTTCTGGTGTAGGGCTTCATGCTGTCGGTGCAGGATCTGAGCCGTGTTTGGTGTTTGCTGTGGCAGCCGCAGGACTCAGTGTCCTTACATCCTGCTTTGTTTTCTCCTGCTGTAAGTCTGGCATCCCTAGGAACTCCTTCCAAGGTCAGTCTTGCAGATTTCTTTCATAATCCGCTGCTGCTTTCCTAGCGCCTTTGATGTGGTGGGAAGCTTCCTGTGTTTGACTGTGAGAGCTCAGGTGTCAGCAGGCCCACATCCCCGAACTGTGAATTCCAGAAGTACTTCTGAGATTTTAGGAAAGGCTTTATATGATACTGAGAATGCTTCTTCCTTTGGAACAGGCTCAGTTAAGACAGCATCCTTGGGAGGCAGACAGTATGTCAGAGATTATCCAGTCCATAGTTAAGATGCTAGCTGCTCCCTCTCTCTACCCCAAAATTCCAAGGGTTTTCCCTTGTTTCTGTGAGAACCTTGTGGGGGTTTCTGGAAGTAAAGTCCAAGCAGGTGAGACTGATCCTCCAAGGGTCTCTGACACATGGGAGTCTACACACAGTTCTGGAAAACCACCCAAGTCATCATTTAAGTGCTCCTCAGACTTCCTGGCTCTGGTGACATCTGCCTCAGTTAGACGGATGTGGAGAAGGCTGTATCTGCATATATTACCAGACTAGGGAAACAGGTTTGTCCTGGGAACTCAATCCCAGTCTGTTGGCAGGTCCAGGAAAGTCACAAACTTTGAGCTTTTTATTTTGTGTTGCGAGGATGGGATGATGCGTTCCAAGCTCTCTGCATACAGCTGTGGGAACCAGAAGTCCTTTGAACCCCAGGATGCTCCCACAATCATTATTTCCTGTTGATATATGTTTCATGTGCACTCTTATCATTTCCTAGTCATCAACACTCAGTTTGATTCTGTCTCTATAAAACCTTGGTGATCGGGTACCGGGAATCGCGTTATTTCAAGTTTTGATTTGTTGTGGCTTTCTCTGTGACCTTAATAACCTATCATTGTGGGCAGAGGAGAAGGCTTGGTGAGCCAAGTGCTTGTCCTGTGAATGTGAGGACAGGCGCTCAGAACTGGCGTGAATGGCTCAGAAGGTGGAGGCAGGGCAATCCCTGCAGCAAGCTGGCTTGCCGGCCTAGCTGCGTGGGCGAGCTCAGCTTTTAGCTGAGAGACCCTGCCTCCATGAGTAAGGCACAGAGGATGGTAGAGGATGGTCACCCTCACGCTTCCATGTTCACATACACGAGCATGTGTGTGTACACATACGCATGTGTCTCCGTTTATCTGAGCATGCATGCACACATGCCTGCATACCACACGCACACAAGTTTGCTGTACCACAGGTCTAATTAAAAGATGAGTTCTCTGTCATTAGAACATACAGTGCATTTCACTCATGTTTGGCACTGAGATGTGGGTTTCTTTTTTTCAATTTTATTACTTAATTTTCTGTGTATAGATGTTTTGCTTGCATGAATTTCTGTATACCATGCGTGGACAGTGTCTTCAGAGACCAAACCAGGGCACCAAATCTCCTGGGACAAGCAATCGCAAGCAATTGTGAGCCACCAGGTGGGTGCTGGGAATTGAACCTGAGTCTTCTGGAAGAGCAGCCTGGCTCTTAACCATTGAGCTATCTCTTCAGCCTCTAGGATTAATTTTTAAAACTTTTAAAATTTACTTTTTAATGTATTTTAAAGATAGATCTTACTGTGTTGTTCAGGCTGGTTTTGAATCCCCAAACTCACTTAAGCCTCCCGCCTCAGCCTCCCAAGTAGCTGATACTACAGGCGTGTGCCACTGTGTCCAGCTACAGACCTTGACTTTTGTGACCTTACATTTATTTCATATTGGCTGCTGCAGCACCGTCAACTTCAAGTCTTAAATGTCTCTCTTGAAAACTTAGAAGTGAGACATAACACTAGACCCTAGAGCAGCTGGTGGTTTCGATAACCTGCCTCTTCAGGAAGTTCTGAGGTTGCTAAGCTAGCTGTAATTGGTGATTCCAATTGGACAAAACAACAAAGAAGATGAAGCCTATATTCTGTCATTGTGACAAAGTACGAAGGTCTTGGTACTGGAAAGTAAGTTAATTTGGCTCACAGTTACATTTGAAAGCATTGGCCTCTGCCCAGCTCTCACGAGGGCTTTGTGGCGGACAGAATCACAATGGTACAAGTGCAGAGACACAGGCAAGACAGGGAGTCAGAGGATTTAGGGGTCGAGCACGTTCTGTTACAACTCATTCTTGCTGGAAATAGTGGGTTTCCTTGAGAACTACATTAACCTCTAACCTCTTCTGAGGGCAGTGCTCCCAATGATGTATTAAACATCACCATCCTGGGTGGCAGTGTATGTTGGAAGAGCCCCAGAGCATAACGAGGGATGGGGCTGGGTACCAATAGCTTATTCAAGGGCATGGCGCTAATGACCTAATCTCTCCCCGCAAACTCCTTCTTCTTAAGGGTGATGGAACTTCTTGAGAGCAGCATGCTGGGGACCAAATATTTAACACATGGGCCTTGAGAGGACCTGTAAGATGAGAACCATAGCAGGGTACCCAGTTCCCAGGGTTCTTAGACACTGTAGACCAGAAGAGTCATGCTGACAGCACACTAGCCAGCTATTTAAAACATCAGGAGCATGCTGGGACGTAGCTCGGTGAGTGTGGTCCTAGCATGTATGAGGCCCCTTGATTTGATTCTCAGCACTGCACACCTAAAATGCACTGGTAAAAAAAAAAAAAAGGCTTTATTTCTAATTCTTAGCAGGTGAGTAAAATAGAGTTTTCCTTAGAAATACAAAACCATTCAGTGTGTTCTGCTCTTCCCAAGCATTTCTCATCCTGAAGCCAAGAGTTTACCTTTTGGCAAACAACATACTTCTTAGCACATATCACAGCACACTTTAAAACTGGATTTTTTTTTTCCAGAAATGAAAATTAACACCTAGATTTTTTTTAAATAACCACTATAGTACTATCATAATATCACATAGCTGAAAAATCCCAAAGGATTTTATGACCTTTTTCTAGAAGAGACTATTTACTTAGGTTAGAATTTAGGATTAGGTTTATGCCACTCTTTAGATGAACATGTGAAACTATATATGACATTCTCAAATTAAGGTATAGATTGGGTGTGTGTGCACGCACGCATGCATGCATACATGTGTGTGTACCTGTGCAGGTTACTAGACATTGTCTAGAGCTGGTCACTAACAGTGGAGCAGAGAGAGCCAGGGAGAGAGAAGGTGCTTGCTCTTTCAATAGTTCCCAAGCCCAGGGTAGAGAGGAAATACCAGGGAGGGATATCTGCAGTACGATAGAGCAGGCCAGTGCAGGCAGGTGTGTGTGTGGAGGGGGTGTACTAGGGAGGAGAACTTGAGGTACTCAGAAGGAGTACAACCAGTCTCTCTGTCTCTGTCTCTGTCTCTGTCTCTCTCTCCTCCTCCTCTTCCTCCTGCCTTCCTGCCTTCCTTCAGTCTTTCTTTTTTTTTCATTTGTCTTTTGTTTTTTCAAGACAAGGTTTCTCTATGTGGCCCTGGCTGTCCTATAACTCATTCTCTACAGCGGCCAGGTTGGCCTGCCTCTGTACTGGGATGAAAGTCTTCTGCCACCAATCCCGATCTGGAGTAGAGATGCTTGAGCCTAAATCAAAGCCTGTAATTGCAAAGGAACTAGCCAGGCCTGGGGAATGGGAGTGAGCGATGAGGTAGAAGACAGTCCACCACTGAGCAATCTGGACATGGTGAGAGAGGAAGGGCATCAGCACCAGTGGGTAGGGGGCTCCGGGCATACCCAGGGCTCCCTTGCCAGCTTCGCAGTGCTCACTCCTGCCTTGGAGACTGGAAGGAGTGTGTTGGTCCCTGACAGTAGCTTTCCTAGCAACCAGGAGCTGTGCTGGAGTCTGTTGTTTTTGCATCACTGGGGATGCGACGCAGGGGCTCCTGTATACTAAGCGAGCCCTCCACCTCTGAGCAATACACCACGCCTCAGCTCTGCCCAGTTAATTCTTAATCAGCATTCCCAGTCCACAAGGCAGGGAGCTGGGGCAGGAAAAGCTAAGTCACCTTGCAAGGCCACAAAACTAAATCCGCTTGAGAAGCTCCACTCCACTCTGCAGAGCTCTTGTTTGACAAACATCTTTCTCAAATGCAGTTTTTGTTTCCTTATAGGGAGCGCTGCCAACTAAGGGCTCACAGCTGCTGCTAACTTACAGGGTTGCTTAGACCCCCAGGCCCTGGAGCTGAGCTTCTTCTGAACTGTGAAGCCTTTGCCTTTGTGTACCCCACTGTTATTTGCTACTCTTGTTGTTTCCGTCAGTAGACACTGCGAACTTTCAAGGTTATTAAGAGGGTTTTTTTTTCCCTTCAGTTTGTGTTCCGTTTTGTCCCTTGTGTAATGTGTTCTAACAAGCCTTTTTTTCTTCACCATTTATACTTCCCCTGTAATAAATAATGTCTTAATAAATATTTACATTGACATAAATTTAATAACTTTCAAGTTCTGCTTTTTTCTCTGCATACTACAGGAAATGGGTAAGCATATAAAAAATAAAGACCTATATTATACATAATTCTTTATTTTTTTAAGTTTTATTTTGTTTTTTTTTTTTTTTTTTGAGACAGGGTTTCTCTGTCGTAACTCTGGCTGTCCTGGAACTCACTCTGTAGACCAGGCTGGCCTAGAACTCACAGAGACCCGCCTGCCTCTGCCTCCCAAGCGCTGGGATTAAAGACGTGCACCTCCACTACTCAGTAATTCTTATTCTTCCTTAAAAAGGTGATTTAGTTGCAAATAATTAAAGAAGCTTACTCGTCATCCCCAGACACTCCTTCCCAGGCAGACCCTCGGGGCTCGTATCTTTGACTAGCTCTGCTGCTGCACAGCTTTCTGGAAAGTTCTGACAAAAAGAAGTTTGCTCCTTCCAAAAGTGTGTCTCCTCTCCTGTCTCTGTAACGTTTTCCTGGGTGTTCAGTGATGTTAGTATCTGAGCTGTGTCATCATCACTTTCTCTCACAGTCACACCAGGCGCGGTGTTATATCCCAGACACGGCCGGCAATCATTCTTTTATTCAAAACATGCCTGACACCGGGCAAGAGCCCGCAGAAGACAGACCAACCACTAAGGGAGACTCTGTGAGAAAGGTGTCTTGTGTTGAGCTGAGGATAGAGACTGGACCACTTCTCTGAGAGCCAGTGTGAGAAGGGATCAGAGCAGCTCCAGGGTTAGAGTAGCGACCTGCAACGCCCACAGTGAGAACTGCAAGACCGGGCACAGTGGAAGGGACCTACCCCTCCCACCTGAGGGGCTTAGGTCCCACCAGAGGCCAGGCCTCTCACACGCCTCACATCACATATACCCACACCAAGCAAGTACTGCATCCCTCAGACAGTTCTCACACACATGCCTTGCACACACATATACACACTACATATAACACACACATTTTGCTCGTGATACACATACACCTATACCATGCATGAACTGCACCTGCAAAAGAAAACGTGTGTTTTCTAGATTTACAGATTTGCTGCTATGATCAGGAAAATCTGACTTTCTTAAACCAGGTCTCCAGGTTCTGAACAGAAACATCTGCTATCAGGCCACTTCCTGGGTACTCGGCTTATACACTAAAGGTAAAACCAGGTGACTGCATAGATTACTCCTCCTGGAGATAACCCCTGTCTCCAGAGCTGACTCCCTCTCCCCAGGAAAGATCTTCTTTCCACATGCTCTCCTCAGAGATGACTCTTCCCGTGCCTCTGTATTCTGTCCCCAGGAACAGCACCCTGGTCTCCTCCTCTCCTTTCTGCCTGAGTGATTCTATTCCAACAGCCCAAGCTCATCTTGAACTTGCAATGGCCCTGCCTCAGCCTCCCGGGTCCTGGGAGACACTGCAGGCCTGTCACCTTGCGGGCTCTACATCTGAAGAGCGTTGCATGCACAGGGGTGTGGGTGCTTGTCACGCCTGGGGAGTGGGCTCAGAAGATGTTCAGAGTGGCAGAGGCTGCACTTATCTACTGTGACTCTGGGGCAGCTGTGCATGAAGAGCTGAGAAGAGTGTCCATTCTGCCATGGTTTGTTTGGCAGATGGAACCATAGCTTTGTCTCTGTGTTTGGTTAGAGGGTATTAGAAGTCACTGTGGTGTCTCTCCCTGAGGCATTCTCTGCCATGGAGATCTCTGTCATAGAGATCAGGCCGAGAGGCCAGTGCACCTTGACACAGTTCAGGCAAGGCCACCGTTTTGTAAGGAATGGGGTCCTAATCCAAGTGGGGGGGACTCCAGCTTGACCATTCCCTGTGCAGGTGCAGGTTAGTGGTAAACTAAGTTTTCTTCAAGTACTTGAGAAGATTAACCAGGCTCAGATTTCTGGTGCGGAGGCACCGAGACACGATCGTTCCTGTCCACCTCCCTGTGTCAGCGTGATCCAGTTTCTAGATAACCGCAGAAAAGTGCAGCTGCTCAAAACTCAGAGGCCCTAATCCCTCCAGAAGGGAGCCTGCTCTCTTGAGATGGGGTGTAGATAGGAGTAGGCCTGCAGGAGATGAGGAGAGGCTTAGGGAATCATGGGTGCCTCATGAATGACTTCCAAAAGTCAGAGCAGAGAGATGTTGTGCAGAACAAGAAAACAGGTGGACAACCCAGCTCCCCAGGCTCCCCCAGCTGCCTCCACCAACCCGGAAACACTCCAGGACACCAGGAGTTCTGCATTAGTACTTCAAGTAAATCTGACTCCTGAGTCTGAGGAGGGTGAAATCTTTTTCATTTCATTAGAAAGAAAGAAAGAAAGAAAGAAAGAAAGAAAGAAAGAAAGAAAGAAAGAAAGAAAGAGAGAGAGAGAGAGAGAGAAAGAAAGAAAGAAAGAAAGAAAGAAAGAAAGAAAGAAAGAAAGAAAGAAAGAAAGAAAGAAAGAGAAGAGGGAAGGAGGAAGGAAGAAAGCAAGGAAGGAAGCAAGCAAGGAAGGAAGAGAAAGGAAATCATGTTTGTTAGAGAATGTGTCTTAGTTAGGGTTTTATTACTTTGAAGAGACACCATGACCACAGCAGCTCTTATAAAAGGAAGCATTTAATTGTGGCCAGCTTACAGTTCGTTGTCATCATGAGGGGAAGCACAGCAGCAGCCATGGTGCTGGAGAGGGAGCCGAGAGTTCTACGTCTGGATGGGCAGGCAGCAGGAAGAGAGAGTGACACTGGCCTGGCTTGAGCTTCTGAAACCTCAAAGCCCACTCTCAGTGACACATGTCCTCCAACAAGACCAAACCTACTCTAATAAGGCCACACCTCCTAATAGTGCCTCTCCCTGTGGGCCTATGGGGGCCACTTTTATTCAAACTACCACACATGTCTTCTCATCACAGTCTTCTGAAAAGCACCAGCCAACCTGCTATGGACCATCAGGTAAACAGGGTGTCAGCCAACGGGGGACCCAGTGCCAGTGACTTCAGGAGTGATCTCACTGATCCATCATTATTTCTCTCCAGTAGACAGTCAGACACTTCCTGCCTTAGCCTGCTTCCTGCTTCTATGACAAAATACCTGAGTCTGAGTGGTTTATAAAGAAGGTTATTTGGATCCTATCTCCAGAGGTGAGAAAACCAGAGAGCTTGGAGGCAGAGTCTGCTCAGCATATATCATGTGTATCATACGATACATGTATCATATGTGTGGCAGAAGCACATGGCAGAGCAGAGCCACCTGCTAGCTTAGGTCTCTCCTGCTTACAAGGCTACCAGGGAGGTCCCATCCTTGTGGGCTGCTCCCAATGACCTCTAAGAGGCCTGACTTTTAAATAGCGTCAGCATTCAAACCTAAGGATTAAGTTTCTAATGTAAACTTTGAGGGGTCATATTCAATGAATAACACCCATTGTGGAAACCCAAACGAGGGAGAGACTGTCTTCCAGAATACATCAGCAATAAAAAGAGGAAAGTATACACCTCTCAAACAAAGTGAGGTTCATATGTCCAGGAAGATGTATGTGTTATGTTTTGAGTCCTTCCCCCCTTCCTTATGTAGCCCTGGCTGTCCTGGAGCTCACTCTGTAGACCAGGCTGGCTTCGAACTCACAGAGATTCACCTGCCTCTGCCTCCCAAGCACTGGGCTTAAAAGTGTGCACCACTATCACCCGGCCATGTTTTGAGCCTTAAAGAGAAAAACCAAGTTATATAATGTATTAGTTATTTGATAAAATACCCTGACAAAAGTAACTTAAGGGAGAAGGGGGTTTATTTTGTCTCACAGTTTGAGAGAGCAGTCTGTCACCGCTCTAGCATGGTTGTAGGACCTGGGAGAATGGAGCCCATAAACGAGGCGGACTAAAGTCTCATGTAGTAGCCAACTGTATTCAAAACATCAGACGATTACTCTGAGGATTAAGAAGAGTCACGTGAGTAAAATGTACAATCACAAGGGCAAGCCACATGTGGCAAAACATGCTTTTCCATAGTGGCATACAAACAAATAACAATACCTGGCTGTGATGACTCACCTGAAGTAAACTCGCTCCTGTTCACTATACCTGCGCGGCGCACGAAAGCATACTCCAAGAATAATTCTGTTTTTTGTCTGTTTTTGTTTTCCTTTTTTTTTTTAGAAACTGAGGTCACAAGACTCCTGTCAAAGTTTTCTCACAAGCACTCAGGAATCCCACATGACTCCATTCACGGGCTGCGTCAGAACACAGTCCATCATGGTGAGAGAGTTGTAGCGACGGGCAGCCCACATGGTAGCCGTGGTCAGGAAGTGATGAACGCTGCTGATCTGCTAGCTTTCTCCCCGATATGCAGGCCAGGGCCCGAGCCACACCCCCTTGTAGAGTGTATCTTCCCACTTCAATTAACCCAATCACGATAAACCTTCACAGGCATGCATGGAGGCTAACCTAATCTAGGTAATTCCTCACAAGTGTTTTTCCGGGTCCTGTTAAACTGGCAGCCAGCATTACACGGAACAATTCGTGTGCTATAAACCCATAAAAAGTCTCTATGCAGACACCTACACACAGAGACAGAGCAAGATGGACACTTTCTACATCTCTTTTGCAGGCTTTCCTGAACAAACATCTTTGAATTTTGACTCCTCAGTCACAGCATTCAACTCCAGGCACAAAGAATACCATCTGTAAATCAGTTTCTGTTCCCACTTGGCTCCCTAAAGGGAGGAACCATGGCATATCCCCACCACCGTCTCTGTAGAGCTTAGCACCGAGGACCACACAGCTACCCAATGGAGCAGGAATCGCTGCAGTCATCTTCTGATTGGACGGTCTTAGGTTCAAAGAAATGACCACGATCCCACTTTTCTAACATGCTTCACTTGATAAGGATGTCCTCAAAATCTTGTTAGGATGCGTCATCTGACCTGGTCATTCTTCAGTGACAGGTTCCTGAGAGAGGGGACTAGAAGAGAAAATAAAGAAGACAGGAAGATCGGGAACAGGGGTGTCTTGCTCTAGGCTGATGTGAGTAAGTTTATGAAGAAGTTCAGTGTCTGACATACAGTCTGCAGGGGGAAGGGACGCCAAGTCATCAGAAAACTATCACACAATGGGATGAAGTAGCAGGAAGCTAATCGAGCAAGGCGGCACAGAGGGAACACAGGAGAGCTCAAGACGTCACAGGCCAGCACACAGCCTTGGGACAGATAGCCATGGCACTTTGGAGGGAAGAGCTGGGATCTCGGATCCAAAGTCACAGCTCCCTCAGGACCCTGACCCCAGGCCGTTACTGGCCTTGCCAAGCATATTCCTGGTTTTAGACTAGGAACTACAGCAGTCACCGTATGGCTCCCAGCAGTCACCATAGTTACTCCAGGTGTGCCCCATGAGAGAGTGAGCTGACGGAGAGGTGGGACAGAGCAGGCGGTCCGTCGGCAGGTGAGGACGAGTCCTTTCTCTATCCAGGCATCTCACTGGCTGCAAAACCATGGTCGGGATGACTTTCACCTAGACTCTGATCCAAGGTCATGTTCCGTTAGGACAAGTGCTTTCAATTTGAAGACCACCCTATTCGTGGTAAAAGGATGGGAATTTGAGAATCTTACCCAAAGAAAAAAGCCCAAGACTTGTTAATAAAAACTATTGCATTGCATCTTTCTCATTTTCAATTAGTTCCTTGAGAATTTTGTACAATGTGTTTTGATCATAATCATTCTCTCAACTCTTCCAGATCCACCACCCAATTCTCTTTCTCTCAATCTCTCTCTCTCTCTGTCTCTCTCACTCTCTCTAAGGCTAAAAATTGCTAACCAACTCCTTAGGTAAGGATGGGGCAGTGCATTTTTTTTTTTTTTTTGAGATAGTTAATAACACCAGCACTGTGACTTTTCCTGGAAACAGGGCACAGACAACAGAAAAACAAACACACAAAAAAACAAGAGTCCCCCAAGTCTAGCTTCGTGAACCAATACAGGCAGTGGCATCAGGGGAAATGGCACCCAGCCTGGGACAGCTCCACCAATCTCTCTTTGTAACCACCAGGAACCTGTAAGCTTGTAAGCTTGTGAGTTCTCTGAGGCTTCCTGCTTTTCCCTTTGCTTTGGGAGGGAAGGTCTCAGCAGCACGGGACCCGCTGCACAGCACTCCCTGCCGCTGTCAGAGCCCGCCTGGGGAGCACTGGGTCAGTCTCTTCTCTGCTGCAGCATCTTGCTTGTGCATGTAGAGAATTCATCTAAGGCTCTTTGCTGATATCAGGTCACCTTGAACTTGATCCTGCTCCTTAAAACTCTGTGTTTCTAAAGTACACACTCCTGATGTAACAGACGTATTATGTGCAGACTCTGACTGTCCAAATGATTTCCTGTTTAAGTAGGTCTATGTAGCTTTGCCGCATGAGTCATATTCCTACCGAAGAGTAGTAATCAGCTTTGAGTTAGTGCAACGAAATATCGGAGACGGTCAACTTATGAAACAAAAAGAGTTTATTTAGTTCACGTTTGTGAAGGTTCCAAGTTCAAGCTCAGGTAGCCCCTGCAGCAGCAGCCAGGTAGCCCCTGCAGCAGCAGCCAGGTAGCCCCT
Organism: Cricetomys ansorgei; assembly: GCA_026225945.1. NCBI lineage: Eukaryota > Metazoa > Chordata > Mammalia > Rodentia > Nesomyidae > Cricetomys > Cricetomys ansorgei. The sequence continues at coordinate 8,772,632 of JAMJFZ010003384.1, forward strand.
GCAGCAGCAGCCAGGTAGCCCCTGCAGCAGCAGCCAGGTAGCCCCTGCAGCAGCAGCCAGGTAGCCCCTGCAGCAGCAGCCAGGTAGCCCCTGCAGCAGCAGCCAGGTAGCCCCTGCAGCAGCAGCAGGTGTTGAAACAGCCCGGTCTATCTCCTACTCTGTGTCCACTCTCCCTCTAAGAATGGAGAGGGCAGAGAGCAGATCGCCAACAGGAGATGCTTTCTTGCCAATTTGGGTAAGAGGACTTAAGATGAGTTGTCCAGAAGAATTTAAATAAAACTGGTTTGTTTGAACTTTTGGTAGTGAGATGACGAGAGCCTGTAAAACGGAAAGAAGTGCTACAGCTCAAAGCTCTGAGGAGTTCCGGCACCAGCTGAGCACAGTCCCTGCGGAGCAAGCCTGCAGGTCACACGGGCGCGCAGGACCAGGCCTCCTGTCTCTGGCAGGTTTTGAGGATTAGAGTCTCAGGTCTCTGGTGGCTTAGGGAGTGAGTCTCTCTACCTGCCACTGCTGGTGGCATCCTGGAGACTGGCTCATGTGATTTCTCTGCCTGGAGAGAAGCCACAGGCATGGCATGGGAAACCAGCCAATCCACAGGGGGATGGCCCAAGGAGTCAGCTCTAAAGTCTTCCTTCCTCCCTCTCCTGCCAAGTTCTACAGAGAAAGTATGTGTCCAAGCCCCAGGACAGCTAAATGTATTAAGGACCAGCTGGGCCCTGATTCTCTGACTCTCTAACCATATCCAGCCAATCAGGGAAGAGCTATCAAACAGTTGCCCTCCATTCTGGTTGCTACAACATCTTTGGAGACCTCTACCTGCTGTTTTTCCAGTCTGCTCCAATCTGCTCACAGCTCTGCTCTGGTGCTCTCTCTGTCTCTCTCTATCACAAACTGAGGAGTCTCTTATATGGCTAGGACTCCCCCCATTTTTCCTCCAGGCTAAAGTTTCCTGCCTGTCAACCAGCCCCCCATTTCCCACTGGGCAGGAGGTGCTACACTGAACTGTTATTGTCACACAGTGGCGGGGACACCAGCAGGAGCAAGTGGCCACATTTCTTCCTGGGCTGCGGAGAGAACTGTGTGGGCGCATGTCTGACTTTTATGACGGCTGTAGCAGAAGTAACTCGGACTGTCAAGAGAATGAGCCCAATATGTTTAGGGGCTGACCCTTACTGGGCTCTAGCTAGCTCCCACTTCTGGAAGGTCTACAGTACATCACACACCATGGCCACACTGGGTCTAAGCCTCCAACAGAGAGCTCCCTGGAGAGACTCGGAAAACACACCAGTGTCACAAGACTGCAAAGATGTGAAAGAATTTGGTCAAGTAGTGTTAAGCTGTGTGCTAACAGGGGCGCGGAGGGCAGTCTCAGATACAGTGTTTTGTGAACAAGGGATTTTATTCATGATTCGTTCGTGCTTTGGACAAAAGATGTAGTTCTTCGTACTGTGTGTTTTTCAAAATAAAAAAAAAGAGCATGAATTTTCTCTGTTAGGAATATTTCCTGGTCTTCTGGACACATTTCTCTGTTGTGAGTTTTGCCTTTGCTATTTTACATTCTGTCACCTCTGAGCAGGCAGAATAAGGACTTGGTTTCCTCCGTGTTAGCACTTTTAAATATTTGTGGACTCTTATCAAGTCCTGGCTATCTCCCTTCCACCGTTACCTGGCCTGCACCACCAGGACTTTTGATCTTAATGCACTAGGCGCGCCTTTGATCATCTTGGTACCGAGCTCAGGACCGTCTCAGCGATATCGGCCTCTCTTAACTCCACCGCTCTCCGCACTCCAGCTGGTCTTTGGGGAAGCGGATCACAGAGAGAACATTCCTGGTGGCTTTCTTTTCTTTCCATGATGTAACCCTTGTAATATTGGACTCAGTTCAAGATTTTTCTTTTCAACCTTAACTAAAGTTCCCTCAAGGTTACAGTTAAGAGATGGGTACAAGGAGCATGCTTTGGTTCTCCACCTCTTGGGCGGCTGAAGCCAGAGGATTGCTTGATTTCAGTTCTGGGTTAACCTGGGAACCTAGTAAGACCCTTTAATAAGATTATAGTTCAAACTGGGAGGTAGTGGTGCATGACTTAGATCCCAGCACTCGGGAAGCAGAGGCTAGCCTGGTCTATAGTGTGAGCTCCAGGACAGCCAGAGTTACGACAGAGAAACACTATCTTGAAAAACAAAAACAAAAAAGAAAGAAAGAAAGAAAGTTCAGTGTTGTGGCTATTGGTAAGTCATTCATGTTCCTGTAAATACCCTTCACCCATGTTCCTATAAGTACTTTTGTTTTAAACTCATTGAGTAACACAAACAAGACGTGAAAGTTGAAGAGGATTGGAAAAAGGAAAACGGTCATCAGGGGCAGAAGGGGGGCAAGAAAGGGTAAGAGGGAGGGAACAAAAGCAAAACTCAGTGCTATATAAAACCTAAAATAAAATCAAGCTATCAATTTTTTTTTAAAGTAAAGGGAGGAGAGAATTGAAGGAGGGAGAAGTAGAGGGAGGGAGGAAAGGAGCAAGAAGGGAGGGAGTAGACACTGTGTTGGTTATGTTTGTGTGTTATGTTGTGGGACCAACACACTGACAGAAACAACCCCAAGGAGGAAAGTTTTATTTTGGCTCATGGGTTCAGAGGGTTCAGTCCACCACTGGTGGGGAAGGTGTGGCAGAGCATTGGAGCTCAGATCATGGAAGGCCAGGAAGCAGAGAATGAGATGAGAGGCAGAGATATTATGTCCCTCAATTACCTGCCCCTAGTAACTTGTTTTTTGCCAGCTCAGCTCCATTTTCTGTTTTTAGAACATCCAAATATGAAACTATAGATGGATACCAGACATTCAAACCAGGAGCCTGTGAGGGACCCGGAACCTTAAACAAAAATGATTCCTGTTAAAAAAAAAAATTCTAATCACAATACAATGCACGGTAGCTTCACTCAGGGTAACAAGAAGGTCCCTTAAGCAGAACATTCTACCGATGAGTTTGATTCTGCCTCCTGATTTGCCAGTCAAGTTATTTCAGCTGGAATGGATACATTTTAAGATATGAATACTTCTGGAATAGTCCTATGGACTGAATTCTCCTAGATCCATATATTGAAGCCTTATATCTATATATTGAAGCCTTAACTGCAAACTTGGTGCTACTTGGAGGGATCCATTGGGAAGAGGTTTCCATGAGGGCAAGGAGGTGTGGCCCGTGGGACAGCAGGGTCTGTATAAGAGACCCCAGAGAGCTTGCTTCTTCTCTTTCCCTGTGAGACTGTAACACTCAGCTCAGCTGCCTGCCATTCAAGAAAGGCCTCCCAGAAACTCCGTCTGTTGGCTGCTCCACCCTGCACTTGCCAGTCTCAGAATGCTGAGAAGTCACTCTCTGAAGTTGAAGTGGCATATCTTCAACTTTTCCACCCATGACTCCTTTTCATTTGCAAAATCTTTACACAACTCTAGGTACATAGATAAAGTCTCTGTACAAACCAAACATTTACTGATAGTAAATCGTATGCTAGTTTAAAACAATTCTTTGATGTGCATACATTTTTATCACTTGTTAGATAAAAGCAAATTTGCATTCTAATGAGATGGTATGCTTGCTTGTTTTTACATAAATAATTAAATCTTGGCTGAGTATTTGGTACTTCAGGGCATCATAGGGCATTGAAGAATACTTTTCAGAGTTGATCAATATTTTGATATTGTAATAATTGGTGCTGAGAATACCATTCCACATACATTCATAGTACAAAATAGCAGAGCTATGCTTAAGGCCATTTCAGAAATTGGAAATTCTACTTATCTCCAAGCCAAAATCCTTTTAAAGATTTGTGAAAATGAAACTCAAACAGCAACTTTGAGAGTCAGACCTGCTATTTCCATCCAACCCAAAGGTATACTGACTTGGCTACACAGACATGCTGCGAAATGGTGCTGAGAAAGGTTGAAAACCTTTGTCTTTCAAAATTAAGCCATGATGTTTCTCTAGAGCGGAAAACTGTATGAACAGTAAGAACACTACAGTTCCGAACCAAAATCACGAAGGACACGGTACTGCATCTGAGGGCAGGTGTCTCAGACAGTCTCGGTCTGCGCTGAGTGGTGTGGTCACAGGCTCATGCAGGGAGCACGGCTGCACATTCAGAACCGAGGCTGCAGTGAATGTCAGTGATGCAACCCAGGAGTATCCCAGAATCATCACACAGACAGCGTGCATTAATTCTTGGTGATTGCATATTTATAAACATTTTACTATTGTTAAAATGTTCACAACCCCCGTGTCTGGTTACATGACCTCTTGTAAGTTCATGACCCAGAGTCTAGGGGCTGGGATTTAAGAGACCTAGTCTATGAGTTTCTTGGTACCACAAGCTCACTAAGGCAGAGAGGATGTATTACCTAAATTGTCATTAAGATGTTGTCCCTCTTGAGGTTCCATCCATGAAATCTCAACAACAAAGTTCCTCAAACGAGCCCTGCACAATGACTACACCAATCAACAGGCCAAAGTAGATGAGGGGAATCTGCAAGACCCACTCCCAGATGAAGAGCTATGGGCAATTAATGACTGCTGAGAGAATCAGTTTCCCTCAGGGATGAGCTCCCATGAGTTACCTATTCTGGAGCGGTCATCTCTACATATGAGCGACGGTATATGGACTAATATACGTTATAGATCATACACTATGTGTTACATGTACACTCGCGTGCATAAAGCAGCAATAATCAAAGGAGAAAAGGCCTTGAACTTGGGAGAACTTGAGAGGAAGCGAGGGTATGAGAGGAGCTGGAGGGGAGGGAGAAGTGGGAATTAGATACATAAAGTACTCATGTATGAAATTCTCAAAAAAAAAAATCATAGCCACTGGCGTTGGATATACAGTTACTGAAGTTTCTTGGCCTCTGGAATTAGAGAAAAGGGGCTGGAAGAAGTTACAAAACCAGGAATCGGAAAGCTGAAGACAAATGTGACATACCTCACAGTTTGTGAATGGGCTAGCCCTGCTCTTAGGGACCTTTAGGGACCTTATCAATAGCTTATATAAATAAATAGACACCCATGCCAACTCCTGTGGCATGTGACATAGCATGGGGCCACAAGGGAATATCTGAAAAACACACACGATTCAATCTTGTTAGGATCAAGATCTTTCTTTTTCCTTTTTAGGTTTTGTTCAAGACAGGGTTTCTGTGTCGTAACTCTGGCTGTCCTGGAACTCACTCTGTAGACCAGGCTAGCCTCAAACCCACAGAGATCTGCCTGCCTCTGCCTCCTGAGTGCTGGGATTAAAGGCGTACATCACCACCGTCCGGCTAGGATCAAGGTCTTTCTTGAATTGATCCATTCCATTTTGTTAGATTAATATTCATTTTGTCCAGGTACTCTTTATTTTTCTAACACAGTACCTTTGCTTTTCTGCTTTATTAACTATTTTGCATGATTTCCTGTATATTTATTTTTAATGATGTTTCTCACTTCCATGTGAAAAAAAAAATTTAGCCTATACCATCACGGATGGCAAACTTTGAAAAAAGACAGCTAGTGTGTTAGTCGGGAAGGTGCTTGCTGAACTGAACATGAGTTCACATGTAGGACATTGTTAATACTCAGGGTATTATCTTCTTCAAATTTCATATTCCCTGGAGGTCAGGTGTTCCCTCCACAAGCAGTGGAAGCCCAGCATCCACTTGCTGTGTAAAGTATAAAGGGAGCTGAGATGTCTAAGGAATTTCAGATTGTGAACAAAAGAGCTTTGTAGATTAAACCAGCGCTTTTGAGTCACCTTCAGAAGGGAAATAGAAAGCTTCTGTTAGACTCCAGAGGATCCGAATTCTGCATGTCTAGCTTTCTGAGACAGGCCTTGCTACTTAAAGCCACTGTTGAAATCTGTCTGAGATGTAGAGAAATCCCCCGAGGAATTCTACTACTGGAAATGGCAAAGGGACAAATCTCTGTCCTGGCAGCTTTCCCATGAGTTCTAAAAGGCTTGCTTTGTTGTAAAAAAAATTTGAAGTTCGCCATCTCTGCTTCTCCCTGCGCATATTCCTTCTACAATGTCATACCTTAGACCTAAAAGGGGGCGCTTTCCAGCAGGCTCGACTCTTTGTTCTTAAAGTCGTAAGAACCACTGTGCACAAATGCAGTGTTTAGAAGACTCTGGTCTTGTTCCAGGTGGCTGAAATTTTAGTTAATTAAATACTTATTAAACAATTCTTAGCAGAATAGCATGTTGGACAGGCCAATGGGGCCAGCGTGGATGGGACTAACACACAGCAGAGCTGGTCCATGAAGACTTCAAAGCTCACCCAGGAACAGGTCAGGCTTCAGACTCCAAACTGAAGGCATGCTGAATGTCTCCCGAGTGATGACACCTGAGCTGGTTGCATGCACTACCTCTGTCTTAAAGGAAAGTACCCCAGTGCTCAGACTCTAAGGCTCTCTTTCTGTTGCCAGGCAATATTCTGGATTGTAACTCTGGTGGGCTATGTAGCCAATAAGTTCACAAAGCAGGACACTCATAGCCTCTCAGACTTCCCCTATGCTTTAGACTGAGGAACGCAGGTTCCACCTAAAACTGGAGGTGAGACACAGGGCCCACAGTGTGAGCCGAAACAGAGCGGTTAGCTATTCTAGAGAGTGGGTGTGAGTACCCAGAAGACCACTGGAGTCACCTCCAGTAGGGAAACAGCTTCTGTTGAACCTCAGAGAATCTAGAATTCTGCATGCTTAGCTTTTGGAGTCAGGCATTGCTACTTAAAGCCACTGTCAAAAACCTGGGCTACAGCATGTTTTACCAGCACTGCTGAAGGGGCCTCTGGAAGCTGACAGAATAGGAGCCTCAGACACAGACTCCAGCCCTCATGTATGGGCCAGTGATTACAGAGGCCCCCTCCCTCCTCCAGGGCACAAGGCCACAAGGCATCCAGGCATCATGGCGGCCCAGCTTTGTGGAAGGAGGGTAAGCATGTTTGCATTCGAAGGGCTCACTTCTCATTTCTAATCGTTCCTCCGTGAGCTGCCCACTCATCGCGCTTAGCCATGTCCCTCACAGCTTTGCCTTTTGCTTCTTGGTTTTCCCGACATCCTATGCATGCCTCAAATAATGATTTGTGGCTAGTTGTATCTGTAGCGACTATCTTCTGTCTTGGCCTAAGATATTTCGTGTGTGCTAACGTTAAATAAGTATGCTGAAGTGAAAGGGTAATAAAATGTATTACGTTTCTTTGTGAGTTGAGAAGTTACTATCTTTCTCTGTCATAAATTGGTAGTTGGTGCCTCTGTGGGGGCTCAGCAAAGACTACCAGGAGCCACTTTCGTAGGTGTAAACTCTGCCAGACCTCAGCAGAGGGAACCACCATCCTGGCCAGCGCCAGACTCCATAGTGGAACCCTGAGCGTGTCTGCTGAGGTGTTTTTATTGATTCAGAACTCCTCAGGTGCAGATCGTGAGCAATCAAACATCCCCCACAGAAACCCAACACCTGCAGACAATACAAAATGCCAAGGCCTAGGCTAGCCCTTTTTCCTCAGTGCACAAAAAGAATTCCAAACATAACTAAAAATAAACTTCCCCAGCATAAATTAGAGCTCCCTCTTCCCAAACTATAAGGATCTGAAATTTGTACCCAACATTGACTTTTCAGTTTCAGCCTTTTGCTCTTCCCGTTTGGATGTCTACCTCATTTGTGTTTGTGTGGACCGAAGCAGAGTCTTTCCTCATGGGAACGGACAATTGTTCCAGCGCATATGGTCTAGCCAGCTAACCGCCGAGCTGAAATACAGTGAGCAAGAAAGAAGAAAGAATTTAAATTTTCTGACTTTTATTAACACAGCTCAAACTTTAAAAAAAAAAGTCCAAATTCCTGCAGGTAGTGACAGGCATTTTTGAGCACGCCATGCTCTCTCTCTGATTATCCTGCCGCCTCTACGGGACTGACTGTGCGGTACCTGTAAAACACACCCTACCACGGCTTTCCGTTTGTTTCATTGATTTATTCAATGTTATATTTAGATACAACACTTTTCAAATTAAGGAAAATGTCTAGGGCTAGTGAGATGCCTCGGGGGACAGGAGAGCTGCTGGTCCTCCGATTTTCACACTGCAGCTGTGCGGTGCTCACACCCCACCCCCAACAATAATTTAAAAGAGAAATGCCTAGACAGGTCATTTCGTTACAAAGCATGTATTTATTTGACATCATATGTCCTATCTTTTAAGATAGATGGCTGTAAAAATGTCCTCAAGATGTCTTTTAATAGCGTGCTTTCTTATGGTAACCTATAGCAACCTCTATGCTTTCTGAGGGTAACTTTGTTGGGGGTGAACCCGATTCGGCCAATCACAAACTGGTTGAAGTGAATCTGACCCGTCTTCACTCTCAGGTCCTCTTTAGCAGGGAGCAGGAAGCAGGAAATCACTTAGTTACCCAACACAACCTCCTTACAGGAATACTTAGGAAAGCAAGTCTCAGCCCAAATTCTGCTACACATCACTAAACACACATTGACTCAAAGGGAAGGGTAAACCTACTTTTGTTTTCTCCGGATGGCTTTGTAGCTGTTTATTTGAGGGCTCTGACCCACACTCTGCGCGAAGTCTTGACCACATGGCACAGCTGGTGCCAGGCAACCAGAAAGTTGCCTTAGACCAAAGGCTGGAGTCCACACTGTTTAAAGCATAGGTCTCAAAGCATCGCGTAGGGCTCAGGGTAAAGGCTCACTGAATTTTTCTGAGCCATGCGCTGTAAGGATTATAACTGTCAGTCTCTATAACCTGACAACTTCAAATATCACCCATTTTCACACGTGCTCACATTCACCTGCTAATCAGCAAGCCCTTAGATGTCCACAGTTGCAATGGACTATGTGGGTCCATGACTAAGGAAAGTGGCCACACGGATTAAAAACTGAAGTTGGTAGGACAAATATGTTCCCTTTTTCGGACTCAGTCTTGAGTGAATTACAGACAGCTCTGGTAACTTATCAAATATTTATGGCCTATTTAGGGACTAGAGGGGAACAGATCAAAGTTCCTTGCTGTAGAGAATTTACCTTCCAGGAGAAACTGAAGAAAAGCGTCGGGGAAGAAGGGCGGAGTGTGTGGCGGAACACTTGGAAGAAGCGTTTGTTATTTTGGTTTCTTTGAAAACGCTAAAATGGCGTTTGGCCTAGGTCTGTGTCCCCATCCCAGGTGTGGTGGAGGATTATGAGTCTGACTTGGAATGTTTGATGTGTGTGGCTATAATTTGATTAGGAGCCATTGTTTTGGCACCTGTAGCTTGTTCTTGGGAGTGTGTGCCCCTTGGGTTTATGGGAACTTCTGCTTAGGATATAAAAGATCCGAAGCCCCGAGAGCCGAGGTGGGTGTGGGTTGGTGGGTCATCGGTTGGTTTGTCTGTCCTTGATTCTTGCATAGAAGAACATCGGTTGGAGAGACGGAGTTTACAGACGGTGAGCCGAGAAGCTAATTTAACTCACTGCCAGCTAGTCCTCTCCAAGCTTAGGACAGCCTAAAATAGGCTGTGGAGGTTTCTACCTTTCTCTCTTTCTCTAACAAAAGCGATGAAAATTTCTTTCTATTCCCTAAAGTGAGGGCAAAAGATTGTAGTTTACTATTACAGGCATGTGCTTACATCATGAGATAAAGCCTTTTTAGTAACTCTTACTTTTATTTCTGCTGTAGCCCCGCCACTAGACTTGCCTCCCACTATGAACAACTGACATACTAAATACTTGCTGGCCCAAGACCAGGAACTCTGAGAGGGGAGACACAAACAGCAGACACCTCTTGTTGCCCTAATTTTGTGCTTGAAGTGACTTAAAACTGTTGCTCTAAAAAATGTCAAAGCCAGGCCATGATGTGCTGCCTCACCACAGGGCCACAGCAAGAGGACTGAGTGACCACTGACTGTTCAGTGTTCATGTGCTTTCTGGTGTCAGGATACATCCCCACCTCACAGTCATCAGTACTGGGAAAACACGGAGAGCCTGGTCCCAAGGTAACAAAATCTGCATGGGACCCACAGAGGAAGACTGGGGCAGGCCCAGAGTAACAGCAAAGTTCAGAAATGGGGTGGGGGAGGTAGGAGGAGGGGTAGAGCGCATAAGATGCCAGGGGCAAGTAAGGCCAGATATCCTCTGTACCTGACAAACAGCAAGAAGACCAGGAGGGTCTCACAAAGAGAGCCATGTTCAAATAAATGATAGTGAGACCAAGGAGACGGTAATGAGAAGCTATATAGACTTTAGGGTGGTATAGCCGGTGTCAGTGTGTGCTTATGTCCCCGTTCTGCAGTGCACGCTCGAATATATGGTTTCAAACTGCAAAGCAGAATCATCAGGACTTCAGCAGATCTGGGTGGAACCAGCGTATGTGCGTTGCTAACGAGTTCCCAGTTGTTGTACATTTGGGGTGCGTACACTGAGAATCCCTGGTTTGACTGATTCTGAAACCTGTGAATGAGAGAGATAATAATTGTCACCACCAATCGGACGCACAAAGGAACCAAGTAGCAGGAAGGATGGAGGAATGAGATAGCATCTTCATTCCCCTCCCCCCCCCCCCCCCCCCCCCCCCCCCCCCCCCCCCGTGCTCCCCCAGAGGAACTGCTAGCTGGGCTGGAACCAGGCAACTTGACTCCAGAGTCTGGATCTTGTGCATATTTTTGAGGCTGGGCCTTGCTACGTAGCCCATGCTGGCCTAGAACTCCAGCTCCTCTGAGCCCACCTCCCAGGCGTGGGATTATAAACAACACCATCATGCTCAGTTCGGGGTCTGGATTTTAAAAGTTCAACCAGACTTGTTGAATGACGAGTTTCACCCGAAATATTGTACCTAAGACGGCATCCTGGTAGACTTGCTTTCATCTAATGTAGTTCTAAAGCTATTACCCTTCCAAAGCATCAAAGATCACACATTAACTGAAATAAACTAAATTTGTTTATACACAATAACTGGGTGCCGAGATGGCTCTTCAGATAAAGGCACTTGCAGCCAAGCCTAATGACCCGAGTTTAATCCCTGGAACCCACATGGTAGTGGTAAGGAAGTGAAAATGGTCTTCTGACCTCCACACATGCATACACACCACACACACACACACACACACACGATAAACAAAACTACAACAATTACAAGTGTTTTTCAAGGCAATTAAGTTAGATAATACAAGAAATGTAACATAATGAGCGGGTGAAACTTCTAGCCCTCACATCTTCCCGGAATTTCAAAATAATCCCGTGAATGTGGGTTACTGTTTGCACTGAATTTAAACGCTTTTAAAAATCTATTTGGTTTTCTCCTCTTGTTTGCTGCAGGACTGAGCAGGTCAAAGCATGTTAAATCAATCAACAGAGAACATTCTCAAGTTAAATTTAGTTGCATTTAATTTAAGGCTTCCCTGGCAGATAGAACCCACCAGCCCCGCCCATCCAAACAGTACTGAGGCTGTTCACGGAGACGCCACGGGACAGCAGTGCTTCCAGGCAGAGGGAAGCGCTGAAGGGCACTCCAGTCCGCAGTCAGATCAGTTCAGAGAAGGGAGAGGGAAAGGGAATCCAGACTCTCTTCAGCAAACCCTCTCAGCCTGTTGCCTCTGAAAGCCCCTGTGCAGGGTCTCTCACAGGTACAACCACAGATCAAGGATATGTGTGGCCATTTCATAGTGTCAGCTGCTGGTGACAAAAGGAAGACATTCATCATCAGTACGGTGTATTCCTTTCTGCTCTGTTTCTGTTTCAGAAGCCCAGGGGACTTCTTTTGTTACGTGTGCGGGTCAGAGCCTGATGAGCGGTGGGTGGTAGGAGAATCTACCCGTGGGAGGCCAGGCTGGGGCAGTGGTAGCTCAGGTACAGAGCACCTGCTCGTAGCAGGCCCGGGGCCAGCCCTGGGCACAACCTCCAGCACCCAAATCAAGCAAGTGGACTTTGGGTACAATCCAGGCCAGGCCCGGGTAGCCTGTGCTGCTGGTGTTTGGGGATTGTGACTCTCTTCAGCATGGGGACTGGCTACTGGGATACTCCTAGTCTTGCCCTCAGCCTCGTCAGAACGATGAGAGCTGTTTGCACACTCTGCAGATGGCCCTTGGGACAACAGCTGCCTCCATTTGGGAACTACTGGGTTAGATACATTTACTGTATCTATTCACTTTTAAATCATTGTCACTAAGAACATGATCATGCTTCAAAGTCTCAGGAGATAATGACCAAGGAACACTTTTTTTTCTTGGTCTAAATCAGCGGTTCTCAACCTGTGGGTCATGACTCCTTTGAAGAGTTGAAGGACTCTTCCACAAGGGTCTCCTAAGACCATCTGCATATCAGATATTTACATGATGATTCATAGAAGTAGCAAAATTACAGTTATGAGATAGCGGCAAAAATAATTTATGGTTGGGGGGGTCACCACAGCATGAAGAACTGTGCCAAAGGGTCTCAGCATGAGGAAGGTTGAGAACCATTGATCTTAATGAAGCGACTTAAAATCATAATAGGTTGTACCTGCTGGCTTTAGCCTTCAAGTTTAGAAAGATTATAATAACTTTGATCAACCTCATGTAATAATATATTTGGCCCACCTGTCAAGAGAAGGGAAAGAAAATAGTGGCTAAAAATTGCCCAAAGAGGAAAACTGGTCATGCTATCCCAAGCCCATCAACCCTGGTGTTCAGGAGGCTGAGGCAGGAAGATCCTGAGTTTGATGTCAACCTGGGTAACTTAGCCAGACCCTATCTCAAAATAAAATTTTATTTATTCTTATTTTTAAATGTGTGTGTGTGTGTGTAAGTATATGTCATGTGTATGTGTAAGTATATGTCATGTGTGTGTGTAAGTATATGTCATGTGTGTGTAAGTATATGTCATGTGTGTGTGTAAGTATATGTCATGTGTGTGTAAGTATATGTCATGTGTGTGTAAGTATATGTCATGTGTGTGTAAGTATATGTCATGTGTGTATGCTCATGGCCTCAGAGCCAAGAAGAGGTCATCAATTCCCCAGAGCAAGAGCCCAATGTGGGTGCTGGAAAGCAAACTCAGGGGTCTTCTGCAAGGCCAGGAGGCCCTCTTAACCACAGAGCTATTGCGCCAGCCCCTCAAAATGAAATTGTAGAGAGGGATGGGATGAAGATGTAGCTCAGAGGCAGAGAACTGGCTGAGCATCTGGAAGACCTTGTGTTCATTCCCAGGTACTTCAAACACCAACAAACACGAGACAAAACAATGAGGGAAGGAAGCAGTGAGTTCTTACAGTAAGAAGCTGCTGGTGGCTCTGCTAAGGGCAGTGCACCGTGCCTGGGTAACAATGTAGCAAGTAGCCAATAGCAGCCGCTGAGCGTTCCTTGGAGCTCTCTGCTCAGTTTACACCAGCAGCCCAGGTACTGTGTTTGTTGGGTTTTGTTTTACTGTAAGCAGAAGCAGTTTACTCTTTAAAAGGCAGTCAGGTAAAGAATGGACTTCACGGTACAGTAGGATCATGAATTGTGTTGAGAGAGTCCAGCAGAGCTACCGAACCACGCACAGCTTTCTGTGAGTATCTGCGACCGGGAGAGAAATGCAGATCTGTATTTAAAAAACAAAATGTAATGTACTAACCTGTGGGAACTTGTGGGCGTCTTGTAAGGACAGGGAAGGCACACTTCTGTGCTTGGGTCATTTGATGTTCTCAATGAATGCAGCGGTTATCAGTGCTTAGGAGCAGATAAAGAGCATGCCTCCACAAGTACCCCAGGGAAGTAAAACGTACTCTCGAGTGTTGCCAGGCACCTTGCTGGATATGAGGGCTAGATGGCTCTGCAGAGGGTTCAGTTGCCATTAGAACAGAAAGCAACGGTTTTGCATACTCTGTCGTCAGCCCTGGTGTTTCATACGCAGTTACAGCAGAGCAATAGTGTATGGCAAACTTCTTCTATCAGGTCAGGCATGCTGAGCACAGAGGAGCGCCACTAACCATAACATTCGAATGAGGGAAGCTCGCTCGCAGCATGCTTAAGGCCCTGGGTTCCACCCCCAGCACCCCATATACTCGCTGTGGTGGCTCATGCCTATAATTCCAGCATTTGAGTGGTAGAAGCAGGAGAATCAGATGTTCGAGGTCATTCTTAACTACATAGCAAGTTGGAGGCTATCCTGGGCTACAGGAGACCCTGCCTCAAACAAAACGAAGCAGAAAACACTCCAAAGGATTGTTTTATACCCAGACCAACAGACTTGCTCTACAGTTGCTATGTAAGGGACATTAACGTTACCCAAGAGATGATGCTCCAGAGTGTTGACACAGATCTCGTAATGCTCTATGGTAGAACAGAATAGCCTGTAGAGAGTCCGAATAAAGACTCTGACATTTATGGGCTTCCTGTGCCACTGTCATCGCCACTGTCACCACGGTCACTGCCGTCTTTGCTTAGCTAAAATTAGGAAAGGGCTTCACATATTACTGAAAAAGACTCTAACTGTGGTCACAACAGCAACCCCTGGCACCGCGGAGGTGACTTTTGCTTTTTACTCTGAGGCACTGACACGGTCAGCAGGCTGAGTTAACCCATGTCCTATTTTTTAATGATGAAAATTCCTGATTGTGAGAAACCCGAGTGAATTTCTCTCTGCTTTAGCATTTTAATGGGAAAGTAGCATAATAAGAAATGTTCCAAATTCCCAGGACACTCACTGTTCAGGGAGTACCCTAGCTTTCCTTAGGGTTCTGCTCTCAGACTCACCCACCCCCACCCCCAGCCGCCTATACAGAGGGGTGTGGCTCTGGAAGTACAGATGATGAGAAATGGTATGCTGGGAAACAGCCCTTCAACTGCCTCTCGAGACTATTTGATTTTCTTTATTTCTTTTTGTGTGTGTTTTGTTGAGTCTCTGTGTGTGTGCTGCATACATCCAGGTGTGTGGCTGTGCATTTCCACATATTTGTATTCAAAGGACAGAAATAAAAATGTGTGATGTCTTCTTCTGCAGCTTTTGACCTTGTTTTTCTTTCTTTTTTTTTTTTTTTTTTTTGAGACAGGGCCTCTCACTGAACCAAAAACTCACCATTTTGAAATGGCTTGCTGGATGTCAAGCTTCCAGGATTTCTCTGGCCCTATCCTCTAACGCTGGCATTACAGGTACACAAAGCCATGCTCAGTTTTTAACTGGGTGGTAGGGGGTTGAATTCTGATCCTTGTAGTTACACCGAAAGCCCTCTTACTTGCTGAACTATCTGCCCATCCCATCCCCGCATGAGTATTTCTTTATATGTAGAAAACAGAAGCGGAGTGTGGCTGCATATTGGAAAAGTCACTGGGTGGAACTGTTCAAAGAGTGACAGGTACATGTCCCTCCCACCCCTGAAGACCAGCTCTTAGCTGTCAGCAGCATCAGTTAGAGGAGAGGGGTTCTTAAAACACAAATCCTGAAGTTGGTGAAGCATTTATCCTGGATCTAGTATACATTTAAGCTGACTGCACTAGGTTCCCAAATATTCTTTGCTTGTGTGTAGGACTTTAATCCCATCGTTCTCTCTTGGCACAGTGGTCTGGAACTTGCCTGTGACAAGCAATGTTTTAAAATCCCAAGGATTGAGAGAATGGGCACAGCCGTCAAGCAATCACAGAACAGCTCTACGAAATGATTACAAAATAAACAAATCTACACATCAAAGCCATGGAGAAGATTAAACCTTAAATGAGCTGGCTGCGCAGGAAGAGTGAATTTTAGAAACCCTAAATGCTACTTAGCTTTGATGAAAATGAGCACTGGTTAAAATCCAATCCCGAGAGATTCTTCATGCTGTTGTGGCAACACGATTTAATTCCAGCCCACAGGTACCCTTTGATTCTTTTCAGCAAAGCGGGAGTACCGTGAGTCATGTTGAACAATTCCAGAAGAACTTTCCAGAAATTCTTAGGGAAACAAGATGCGGCTTACTGGAGCTTTCCAATAAGATAACTTTGTAATCTCTAAATGCACTCTCTTTGACATAACACAGTGACGTCTCAAATGAAGAATGCTGTTTCCATCAGCTCAGTGGGTGAGTGTGCTCTCGTCCACATTGTCAATTGGAAATAGTATATTAGAAGGAGGAAAATATTCAGTTTTTAATATTTTTCACTTCTGATGGATGCTCATTTCTGTGCACGCACACACACACACACACACACACACACCCTGCAAACCCACATCAGCTAAGACCAGCACCTCCAGGGTCATGCCTGTTCCCATAATTTCTGCTTTGTGGAGGAGATAACAGGATCCCAGAAGAGTGAATCATTGGCCTCAGTTACACAGCCAGCCTTCAGTGGTTGTCCCTACCCATCCTGACCTTCCTGCAAACAAGGGAAGCCTGCCGAAGAGGTGGAGCTGAGTCCTTTCCCAGAGAGGCTGATAAGGAATAGCAGTTTCCCAGCTTCCATTGTCCTCAGTCTCCTGAGGGTCTCAGGTTAGCTTTCTAGCTACCAAAACAAAATCTCTTAAATTTCAAAGACACCAACAGGTGGTATCGTTGTTAATGGATGCTAATGGGCATGACCTGGGCTGATTACATCTGGCTCTCTGGCTCACTGGCTTCTGCAGATACCGTAAGAAAGATTTTGGAGAGACCCTCACTTCTGTCCTCCCTAAACCTAAACCTAGTGAGTTCTGCCATGTGACTTCCAGCAAGGGCATCCCAGGGTGGCCATTCCTTACAGCTCAGCAAGGTCCCCAGCGCTAGGGAGAACAGGTAGGGTTCCAGGAATCTGCCTCTGTTTGCTCCCATTCTGGGCTGTTATCTGTGAATTCAGGCCATTCCTCCAGATCACCCACCTTATCTGGAGCTGGTGAACCAAGGGCTGCAGGGCAGGGAGACTTGTTTCCCACATGGTGTCTGTCATCACATTTTTATCATTTGAAACTTGAGTTACTCACTAAGGTTTAATATTTTTATTTATCCATTCAATCAGTTTGCATGGATCCAGGACCATCTACCACCCTGTGCCAGCCAGGAAACCATTTATCTTCCTCCGAGTCTCTAAGCCATTTTGGCAACTGCCCTGCTTCACTCTATTCAGTTGGGCTGGAATTGGGCTCTGGAACTTTTCCCTTCTCTGCATAAAATGCTTTGGAGGGCTGAGGTTTCCCCCCACTTTCTTTTTTCTTATCTGGGGGTTAGTATCAACTTAGTTGGTCTATACTTAAAAATATTTGCTGGTTCAGGAATTAAAGTCGACAATTCAGAGATGAGAACTCCTAAAACTAAAAAGCTTTTGTGCAGCTAAAGAAATAATCGAGTGAAGAGGAATCTCCCAGAATGGGAAAGAATCTTTACCAGCTATACATCTGACAGAGGGTAATATCCAGAACATATAAAGAACTGAAACAAAACAAAACAGCAAACAGCCCATTAAAGAACATGGGCTATGGAGCTGAACAAAGAGTTCTCAAAAGAGAAATAAAAGTATTTACTGTCCCTAGCAACTAGAAAAATACAAATTCAAACAACTTTGAAATTTCATCTAACACCAGTCAGAAAGGCAAAGATCACCAAAACAACCAACCACAATGTGGGGAAAGGGAAAAAAGCCTTTGCAAACTGGGCCAGCCACTCTGGAAATCAGCATCCTCCAAAAGCTAAAAGTAAATCTACCATCTGACTCTACAGTGATTCCTTGGCGTATGCCCAAAGGACCCTATAACTTATTTCGTTGAATCTTGCTCACCCGTGTTCAAAGCTGATCCATTCACAGTGGCTAGGTGTGAATAAAACAAATGAAACTAAATGTCCTACATCTGATTGTGAGGTCTGTGAAATAGCTCAACTAAACACTGAGGGCAACATGTGGCCAATTTAAAGTTAAAGCAATGTATTTCCCATGGGATACATCCTGACATGCCAGGGCTGTCCAATTAAAAAAAAGCATGGCAGCCCCAATTGTGGGTGCACGGGGATTTTTTAAGAGAAACAGCAGTCACTAGGGAGGGTCTCTCTGATTGGTCAAGGACCTGAGCTCAGGTCCTTAGTGGACTGGCTTGTTACATCTGGCAGGGAAGTGAGGGGTTCTCAGGAAAGTGAGGCACATGAGAGACGTGCAGCAAGCTCTAAGTGGCCAGCAACTGGCTTCCAGGCTTTCCAAGAATTACTGGGGACTCCTGAAGAGCTGAGGTCAGGGCCCGCCCATCACCAGGCGGGGCCCTGGCGGTCTTCTCATGATGAATGGTAGTTAAAATGTGGTACGTACACACTATGAGATATTGTAAAGAAAAACAGCTCGATAAAGTTTGTAGACAAATGGATGGAACTAGAAAAGATCGTGTTGAGTGAAGTAACAGAGACCATTGTCACGTGATCTCTGTCATCTGCGGCTCCTAACTCCAAATCTTCAGATGTGAGGACAAAACCTGGAATAAACACAGGAACCAGAAAAGTAAAAAAGACCCATGATTGGGGAGCAATGGGTAGAAGGACCCATGATTGGGGAGCAATGGGTAGCGGAAGAGCAGGGTACGAGTCATCGGGAAATGGGGAAAACAGGGTGTGCTTAATTGGGAGGGGAGGTCAGTATAGAAGGAGAGGGAAGGAGAAGGCAAAGCAACAGTGAAGCAGTCTGAACAAGCCATAAAGAGCCATGTTAT
Organism: Cricetomys ansorgei; assembly: GCA_026225945.1. Taxonomy (NCBI): domain Eukaryota; kingdom Metazoa; phylum Chordata; class Mammalia; order Rodentia; family Nesomyidae; genus Cricetomys; species Cricetomys ansorgei. The sequence continues at coordinate 8,791,215 of JAMJFZ010003384.1, forward strand.
TATCTCCTTACCTAAAATCACATATAATACACACACATATATAATTTAAGTGAAATTTTCCTATCCAGGGTGACAATGCTCCTCCCAAGAGCCATAGACTGTCTAAGAACAAAGACAAACAACCCCCCCCAAGAAAAACTCAACACCAGACATGAGAATCCCCATATGACTCCTCAAACACTATGGGCTATGGATATTGCGCTAGATTGCATCCCGGAAGTTGAAAATCAATCCGTATTTGCTGAAGACACTACACTACACTACTGGGGATCCAGAGGACTCAAGCTGGATCTGACCTGAAAGCCTCCTCCCTGAGGACTAGCTTTCATGGAACCAGAAGGCACCATGTAAGCTTCCAAAGGAGGGATGCAATCAATAGTTCTACCTAGTTATGATGGCTACAAACTACAACCACCAGCGTGGTATAGAACCCTAAAAGTACAGTAGCTACATGCATACTGTATGTAGCTCTCTATTGAACTTAAGGATCACCAATAGAAGGGAAATTATGCCTGGCACTGGAAATCTAGCCAACTACCAAGAGCTAGTGAGGTCATGAATCTTGGAGGAGAACCTACGACCGACATTTACTAAACCAGCATAATTCCTGACTACATTCTAAATATTTGTCCTTATACCCACAGACAAGTGTAATTCTCACCCCTCAGCAAAGAAACTTCTCTGTGCAACAGACAGAGACCATTACAGAAAACCACAACCAATCAGAATGCAGAGACCAAGAGACCACGTGTGGTGTCCAACTCCAGCTGATTCATCTACAACAAGGCTCTGCACCTAAGGCTCTGGGAACATTGAGGAAAAGGAGCTGGGAAGATTGCAAGGGCCAGAGAATCAGGAAGTTTACTGAGAGTGTGTCTCTTACAAATGTCAGGGGAGATACCCATGAAGTCTCACCAACCTGGCTGCCTAATTAAGACCTCAACAATGATCACAACAGGCATGCACACGGAAGGGGGAGATCTCACAGGCTCCCACGGCTAGGCAAAGAACCTCGGGCAACTAAAGAATGCTGAGAGTGGGGAAAATAGCCTTCACCAGGTCAGAGCCCCCCAATTGCTTATCCAGTACCAAGTGTTCAGTCCTGCAGTCATATCCATGGAATAACATACACAGACTGAGAAAATTCACACACACACACACACACACACACACACACACACACACACACACGTGAAAAAGAGGCCATGAATTTGAGCGAGAGCAAGGAAGGTACATGAGAAGAGTTGGAAAGAGGGAAATGAAAGAGGAAATGATGTAATCATATACTATTTACTGAATACTGTGGGTAATATAAAAAGAGCATGCGGATTCTGATAGCTCTCAGGCTATATGTTTGATAGACCTATTGTAAAAGGAGAATAGAAACAGGCACAAGGAGATCATCAAGGGAAATGACACCAAACAGCCTCCCTCTCCACGCTGCTACCCGTGGTCACGTCTGGGCCAGGCATTTGCACGTTCTTGGCCTCTTCTCCAAAGAACTGCAAGGTAACTTCATCTGAAGTAAAGCAATAGCTCAGATTATCGAGGAAGACATTGTCAGGACTGACAGGGAGCCACATGAATGAGGATATTTAAAGGCCAGGATTACCACGCAGAGAGGGCTTCCCTTTATGGAGTTCAGGAAAGGGAGGAGTTGGTAGTTTAGATGGTTCTTTATTTTGATTGGTAAATTAGGTCATATAATCATTTTTCCTACTGTGCATGTCATTTCCCATAATGCTTCTTGTTGTAATCATAAGCTCACTCAGTTATGTACGGGCATAGGATTGCAAGTAAGAGACTCCCCTAAAAGATTAATAGAAGACACAGTTTTGACTTACTAAGCATACTCCCCGAACCAGTTCATCCCAGATTGGGCTTTCTAGTCTTTACTCCAGGCTGTATCTGGAATACACTCAAATAGGAACTGTCTACATTTGATTGCTACAAGGGACAGGGAAACGTATTACATTGTTCAGAGATGGGAGGTAGTATGTGTAACCCAATATAGGCGGGGAACGTGAGGGGTGCTGAGGTTGCTAGGTGAATTACTTGGAGAAAGACGTGTGTGCACAGTCCTTGCGGGTGAAGACACTAGGCTACCAAGTACACTATTACAAGAGGGTGTGGTCCCAGGTACTGACCCTTCTGCTATGCTTGTCTGCCTCAGTTCTGGGGATTAAAGCTAGGGCCTCATGTCCACACCAGGCAAGCTGAGGAATGCTTAATCACAAAGCTGTACCTCCTGTCTTTTCCTCTATTTTTAATTTTTGATTTTTAATTCTAAGACAGGGTCTTGCTAAGTTGCCAGGCTGGCCTTGAATGTGTGATCCTCCTGCCTCTGGAGTATCTGGGGCGTCCCCGTATCCCCAGGCCCAGATTAAGCATTTGTAGTCTTAAGTGTGATCCGAAAACATAAAAATCAAAATGTTCCCTAAGGTTAATCATCGGCAGATGGGATGCTGTTTGATGGGCTGATGTGTGGAAATACAACATGCTCCTCAAGCTGAGGAGCTGAGGAGTGGCTCGGCGCTCAGGAGGCGGAGTCCGGAACAGCTAGTGTCTTTCTAAAAACAAAATAAACAAACGAAGCCCACAAACTAAAACAGAAACCCCAGAGGATTCCTAAAGCAACTTTGTAGCATTCTGTTAAGTCCTGTACTCATTCTATAATAGGTTTAAAATCCTCACGAGCTGCGCTCGGCCCTCTGAAGCCTTGGATCTGAACAACTGACACGGAAACTGTTCCGTTTGTTTGTTCGTATGAAATACGTGCAGGTTTCTTTTCTTTTTTTTTTTTTTTTAATCATTAGTTCTTAAACAGTACAGCATGACAAGTATTGCCCTGGCATGTACAACTTATTAGGTGTTGGGAGTCATCTAGGGATGTGTGGCTTCGACACAAACACCACATCATTTTATATAAGGGTCAGAACCCCCAAAGCCTTTGGTTTCTACCCAGGGGTCCTGAAGCCAATCCCCCTCAGCTGACAGTAAATTCCGTATGTGGTCACAGCTGGGTTGAAGGAAGTAACTTTGCAGGACGCATCAGCTGCCTTTGGGTAGGTAAGTGGTCAAACGGGAAGGGGAGCCGAAACCATAGCTAAGGAGAGTGGAAGTTCATTGGAGAGTTAGTAATCCAAGAGATTGGGTCAGGGAGATGGTGCGTCCTCAGAATGGCTCCTGAAATGTCTGAGGGCTTGGGTGGTGGCAGCAGAGGAAGGTAAGGGGGGCAGGTTAATCGTTCGCCAGTGTGGTGCTAGAGTGCAGAGTGTTCTAGTTAGGGTTCCTATAGTTGTGATGAAACACCATGACCAAAGCAAGTTGGGGAGCAAAGGGTTTATTTGGTATTTATTTATACTTCCTTATTATCACTGTTCATCATAGAAGGAAGTCATGACAGGAACTCAAGCAGGGCAGGAACCTGGAGGCAGGAACTGATGCAGAGGCCATGGAGGAGTGCTGCTTACTGGTTTGCTCCCAATGACTTGCTCAGCCTGCTTTCTTATAAAACACAGGACCTCCAGCCAGGGATGGCACCCCCAACAATGAGCTGGGCCTTTCCCCCATCGATCACTAATTAAGAAAATGCCCTACAGGCTTGCTAACAGCCCAGTCTTATGGAAGTGTTTTCTTAATTGAAATTCCTTCATCTCAAATGACTTTACCTCATGTCAAGCTAACTTAAAACTACACATCGAGTAGGGGTAGATGAGAGTGGGGATTGACACTCTCTCTCTCTCTCTCACACAGACACACACATACCCTACTGATTCTCCACAGCCATCTGATGTAGACCAGAACATCATGTCCTTTAAGCATGAATCTTTTGTTTTTAAGATTGTCATGCATCATGAAGTAATATGTGCATGTGTGTATGTGGTGTAGGCATGCACACTCATGTACACACACACATACACACACGTAGGAGGGTTCTTCCTCCGCCTTACTTTTGTCTCAGCAGTATTCTTGGCAGCTAAGGAGGCCTCTGGGTTCTCTGGTTTCTGAACCCTGAAGTCTATAACCTAGAACCAAATTCTCACTTACACATCACCTTATAAGAATCAGGGTGTTGAGAGACAGGAGATACGTGCTGAAATCCTGGCTCTACCCCCGAGCAGCTCTCTTAGTCAAGTTTGTAGACACTCTTGGCAGTGAGCCTGTCGTAGTAAAGAAAAATCTGTGTCTAATGTACCCTGTTTTCTCTGGTGGTTACAGTTCATTCAGCTTCTCTCGTACCCTCTCTCGTCAGGTGTGAAAAAGCAGCATACGCCCCGTAAACAGGGACATACATCATGGAATACAAATGTTGGGAAATTTGTCTGAGGTCACACAGGACAAATCACACAGTTCTTTAGCTTTCAAAATTCTAGGATCATCTTATTAACAATGAGCTTTGCAGCTCTGCCGCTGAGCTATATCCCCATCGCTGGCCCTGTGAATTGAGCTCAGATTTTTCATACCTTTAGGGGCAAAGTGTGTCTTGGTGCACACTCTGAAACCTCGCCCACGCTGCATCCCACAGTCTAATATTTCTAAGCAATAGCACGGTAGTAATTTGCATTTTAGTGATGGTGATGTACTGGATTTCACTTCTGGAAATAGGGACAGAGATCTAGGCAGGGTATAGAAGGGTAGTACACAGACCCAGCAAACCAGGAGGGGTTGGATACTGGGCAGGTGTGAAGCGAACTTTAAGAACAGAGGGAATGAGACGAGGCTAGCAAGTGTGAGGCTGTCAAAATGAATGAAGTATCTGTTTACCAAATGCGCCAAACTGGCAAGGAACAAGGTATAGAGAAAGGGCAATTCACACTGGAAGTGGCACAAATTGGTGTTGAATGCAGAGTTCAGCCATCTTTTTTCCCCCAAAACCTTAGGTACCAAGGGCACCCACACCGGAGGTCCTAGTGCTGGTCTGTGAGCAATATTTCTACAATATGGTTTTTGCACCACCTGCTGGCAAAGAATTGTGGTTCCGGCTCTCACAGAAGGGAAGGCCACAGGACGCCAGCAAACAAAATCTAGGGAGATGGGAATCCCTGCTAATGGAGAGCACAGAGCTGTGGCTGCTCAACAGCACCTGGCTCTTTGTGATCCCGTGTTAGGGTGTTTTCTGAATGCCTGCTTTCTCTCTGAAACTGTTAGAACTGCACTAGGAGATCATTCTGGTATAGGTCAGTAGCAATGGAGACTTTGTTCTCAGTAGCTGGGAGAGGCGTCTGTGTAGATCCCACAGAGCACGATGGGGTAACTGGGGGTATACTATTCATGCATTTGTTGGTTTATTGCAGAGGACTGTTCTAGATTTTTCTTGACGTAGTAACAGTTATGGGACGATCCAAGAGTATTGTTCACACCCCTGTGTCTTTGAAATGGCATTTCTGGGTGAAGTTTCAGAGCACATACTGATACCCTTGTTTTTCCTGGAAGTATGAGAAGTTTGAGGTGAATTCCCCAGAGGTTGGGATGGGCATGTAGCTCAGCGGTAGAGCGCTGCTGCGGCCCGGACCAGGCTGAGTTCCGTCCCTAGCACTGCATGTACTTAAATACCAATGATAGTAATCACGAAACAAAAATCTACCCTCTCTACCCTTGGATGTTTTAGAGCTAGAGACTCGGGTTGAGAACTGGAAGTGTTGATAGCACACAGTCCTTCCTCCTCTTCCTGCTTTTTGTTTGTTTGTTTTTGAGTCAAGGTCTCTTATATCCCACAATGGCCTTGAACTCACTACGTAGCCGAGCATGACTGAATTTATGACCTTCGTGCTTCCACATCTCCAGTGCTAGGCTATGAGCGTGTGTCCCCATGCTCGGTTTATAGGGTTCTGAGGACCAAATACAGGGCTCTGTGCACGCTAGGCAGTCACTCTACCAACTGGACTACATCCTTTGCCCCTGTCTTCAGGCACAGTTTTCATTTTATATGGAGAAATGACTTATGAGTGAATGTGATGGAGCCCAAGCACCTTTTAAAAATCCCCATGTTATGAAGGGAGAAACGGGGCTTGAACTGGGGAAGAGGTCAACAGAAAAGGACAGGGAGGGTATTATTTAGATAAATAATACCAAAGATGTTTGAAAAGCCAAAGGAATCATTCCTTTATGTTTATCTTAATACAATACATCGAAGTGTACACGTACACAGCTTAAATGAAATTATGCCAGTGGAAGCGATGGCGCTCCCCACATGGGCCCTAGACTATGTACCAGAAACCCCAATTCCGGGCTTGTAAAGCCTCTTTTCAAGTTGTTCATCATGGAAGTCGAAGAGACTCCCAAATTAATACAGGCTATTACTATTGCCCCTGGTTGCCTCCCAGAGGTTGGATGTAAATCCCTATTACTGAAAGTATCATGCACTTGAGACACAGGATTCAGAGTGACCAAGCTAGGTCTGACCTGAAAGCCTCCTTCCTGAGGACTAGCTTTCATAGTACAAGAAGATGCAATGGAAGCTTCCAAGGGAAAAAAGCAATCACAGTTCTACCCAGCTGTGACACTAAGATGGCAAGATATTCATAAAGGTGCAATAGTGGCACTCACATGTTGGCAGTAACCAACAGCTGTCCAGTTAGACTCAAGGCTCATTTAATAGGAGGGAACTCATGCCTGGTACTGGAAACCTAGCCAACTAACTATAACTGGTGAGGTCAGTGGATCGATCGCAGAGGAAAGCTTTCTATGACCACTTTACTAAACCAGCACAATTTTTCTAACTGTATTCTAAATACTTATACACACAGGTAGTTCTCACACCTCATCAAAAAAAGCTTCTCTTTGCAGCAGATGGAAACTGTTACAGGAATCACAACTGGTCAAGCTAAGGAGAACAGCTGACCATGGGATGTCCAGCTCCAATAGTTACACCTGTAATATCTGCTTAAGGCCCAGCAAACACCGTGGAAGAGAGATTGGAAAGACTGTAAGAGTCAGGAAATCAGGAAGTCTATTGTCAAGAAATCGTATCTCTCCTAAATGACAAGGAAGCTTCACGCCGGAAACCTTAACAATGTGGCTACCTAAATAAGACCTGAGCTTTGATAATACCAACAGGCATGATAACAAGGAAGAGGGAAATCTAACTTCTACCCCTGCGGGTAAAGAGCTATAAGCAACTAAATTGCCGAGAAAGAGAGATTTAATCTTCTCCAGGGATGAGCTCCCAATTGGTTATCCCAAACCAACAGGTCAGTCCCGAAATCAAATACATATGTGCAAATCTAAACAGACTCAGCAGGCTGTATTTGTGTGTGTGTGCGCGTGTGTGTGTGCGTGCGTGTGTGCACGTGTGTGCATGTGTGCACGTGTGCGTGTGTGTGCATGCGTGTGCGTGCGTGTGTGCGTGTGTGTGCATGCGTGTGCGTGCGTGTGTGCGTGTGTGCGTGTGTGCGTGCGTGTGTGCGTGTGTGTGTGTGTGTGTGTGTGTGTGCATAACAATAGTACTTAAAGAAAAAAAGGCGTGGATTTAATAGAATGGAGGGGCATGGGAGGTAGAAAACTATGTAAATATATTTTAATTTAAAAGTTGCAAAAATAAAATGAACTATATCAGAACTGAAAATACTATTCAAATAAGGTAGCCCCAAACCAGAAAGACAAATGCTACCTCTCTCTCTCTCTCTCTCTCTCTCTCTCATATTTAGATCCCAGCTTCACATATTTAGATGTGCATGTTCAATTGCAGTGTTTGTAGAGGAAGCTGGAAAGGCAGGTGACGGGTGGGACCTAAGAAGCCGAGAAGCAGAACATCTGTGCTATGAAAGTGGTGGGGGCAGAAATACTGGGCTTTAAGTAGGTTAATGCTGGAGTTTATGGGAGTGAGGAAGGATGAGAGAGGAAGCAGTAGTGGGTAGGCTAAGAAAAGCTAAGAATTCTGTAAGCTAATTTTAAAAATATAATAAAAAAAAAAAGTGTTTGAACTGAGGAATCGTATATGGGTGAGCAGTACTTTTCCCGGAAGATACCAGTTATTAAATTAAAATCTCAGTAGTAGGCATAGAACATCTCCCTGTGAGTTATTGATCAGGGAGGCCCCAGAGGACCCTCCCCGCCAACAAACAACACAAGCTATTGACTGCCATTGCTGTCAGACTAACGAGACGGCAAGATGTTGTTGCTGAATCCATGGCACCCTTTGGTTTCGGCACATAAAGAAATCAAGAAACAGACCAGGAAACTCCACCCTGCTGGCTAGCTTTCACAGAGATCGAAGGTCCTCTGTAGGCCACTGGCGAGACGCATCACTATCTGATTTATCCGGCAGTGGACCCTGCATGCTGGTATGGCGGTTATGAGGCATACTGTTTTCTCTGTAGGTTTGAGGCCTGTTCTATGGGAGGGAATTCATGCCTGGTGCTGTAAATCTGGTCAAGAGCCCATGGCTGGGGAGCTCAAAGACCCAAAGGGCCAAATCAACTGTTATTGCTTTGCTAAAGAAAGATGGCATCTAATATCTTCTAAATATGTATGCTTTACTCCTAGATAGCACTGACCTCAACCTCGGTCAGAGAAGCTTCTTTTTCATTGGGTAGCATCTACTGCAGAGATTCAGAACTGGTCAAAGTGCTGAGAAAAGTGACTGTTGAGGGCTCATTCCTGAATCAGGCATCTATGTCAACCCTCACAGGGCTCAGGGTCCACTGTGGAAAGAGTGAAAGCCAGAGCATGGTGGAGTGCTATGAAACACTGTCTTCGGGACATGGCTGGCTGTTGCCCGGAGCAGCTAGTTACCCGCTAATCAATAGCTCCAGCCCGGGTTGGGAAGGAGTCATGAGGCTCCACCTCTAGTTGAGGAAGTACTGCAATTGACAGCTGCTGAAGGAAAGCAGTGTGGGCATCTATACGCTGTCCCTGCTCATCTCATGCAGGCAGCACTAACTGGAGTTGGTAAAATGAAACAAATGCACACACACACACATGCACACACACACACATGCACACACACACATGCACACACACGCACATACACACACGCATGCACACACACGCATGCACACACACACACACACATACACACACGCATGGACACACACGCGCACATGCACACACACACATGCACACACACGCACATACACACACACACATGCACACACACACACATACACACACGCATGCACACACACGCATGCACACACACACACACACACATACACACACGCATGGACACACACGCGCACATGCACACACACACATGCACACACACGCACATACACACACACATGCACACGCCTACACATGCACACACACACATGCACACATACACACACATACACACATACACATGCACACACACACATACACGCACATACATGCACACACACACGCATGCACACATACACACACATACACACATACACATGCACACACACACATACACGCACATACATGCACACACACACGCATGCACACATACACACACATACACACATACACATGCACACACACACATACACGCACATACATGCACACACACACGCATGCACACACACACGCACATACACACACACATGCACACGCATACACATGCACACACACGCACATGCACACACACGCATGCACACACATGCATGCACACACACACATACACACACGCATGCACGCACACGCATGCACACGCATACACATGCACACACGCGCGCACACACACACATGCACACACACGCACATGCACACACATGCACACACACTCACATGAAGGTGAGAGAAGCTTGTATTGGGGGAAGGTCCAGAGGGAGCAGAAGTGGGGAGGTGGGGGTGGATAAGATCCATTATATTTATGTATGACACTGTCAAAAAATAGAGAAAATATTTTAAGAGAATAACGTCCATAACATTCTCTATCTAGAGCCAATCATTCATTCTCATTTTTATGGGTTATGCCCCCGGGCTTCTACTCGCTGCTACTGTTTATTATCTCTTTCTTGTGCTGCTTCTACTTCCTGCCCTCCACTCAATTAAACTCAACAGTTACCGAAGAGTCTCCGTGAAGAGGACCCGTCCTGGGAAGACACTTAAGGAGCAAACACATGAAGGGGTGGGTTCTACTCTCAAGCCCTGTGGTCCTATCTGGGTGAGGGGACATCCAGGTCTCCTTGGCAGGAGGCAGCCTTCTTCTTAAAGAGGCACATCCATCAAAAGCCATGTCCAGGACTCACCCAGCTGAGTGGATGGAGAAGAGCTGAGGCCGGAAACCAAACAGAAACGCTTGAGAGGAGACTCACACCTGTGTCCTCATTCATCTAAGCTAAATTCCTGTCCTTTATTATGTTTTTCTCATAAAATTATTTCTCCCAGACTCAGATTCCTGTGTGTTCATGTCATTCTCACCTTCCTGGATACAGGCATTGTGCCTTAACAGGAGGACCAGGGGGACAAAACACAATATCCTGTCTTCTGTCAAGATCAGCTTAACTGTTCTCCCAGAAAGAGCTGTGACCGGCAGGCACCGCTCTGCACATGCTCGGAATTCAGAATGTTTCCTCCACTGGGGAACATGACAGACCTCTACTTGTCATTTAAAGTGGTACCCGGGAAGCTAGCATCGCTCCTCAGTTGCCTAAGCTGCTCCAATGCGGCCAGTGTCAGGCTGTGTCCTGGAAGGTCCCTCAGAGACCGAGGAACACATTCCGTGCTTGGTGGTGCTGTCCATGCCTAGCAGGCTCTTGTAATACTTTTGTTTTTCAGATCTACCCATGAAACCGATGTACCAATGGATCCTCGACGGCTAGTGTGAAGTGAGCTAGCCATTGTAGGTTTGACTCCCTTCAGGCTTTGGGTCCTTGGCAGTTCTGCCTTGAGGGAAGCAATTCACTCTCAGTGCTTTTGAAAATAAAGACCCTGATATGAAAGCTGACCGTGTTTTGAAATCCCTTGCAACAAATCTGAGAGGTTCAATGTGGCTGAAATTCTTAATTGTTTTCTATCATACAAGGTAAGTAAATACATGGAATCGATTTTCTCTGAAGATTTTCATTTTATATTACTGGCCAATTGAAAACTCCATGATCAAAAAAAAAAAAAAAACTTAAATGCTTGTAAGTGAATTAAAAATTTGAGGGAAGCCATATAAAATAAGTCTATGTTTTTCAAAATGGTTCTGATCAAGAAAAAGTACTCAGACAGCTGACGGATACATTTGCATAAGAACTGAGATGGGGAGTTTACACTGTCTATTAGTACTCTGTAAAGAAAGCTTGTATCTTTGTCCCAGGGTTACATTTGACCATTCAGTCTGGTTTAGGTGGAAAATGGTTCCACCTGGCGTGTTTTATCTCCGAAACTTTCTTATCAATAAATACTTGGCTGCTCTTTTCATTTTTGATATTTAAAAACATGTCATTCCTTTGTTTTTGGGTTTGGGTCTGGTTGTCTTCCAGAAACACATTCTTGCTTCATTGTCCATCCAACTGCAATGCTGAGAACAGGGAAAGCCAGCATTTGCTTTATCCCACCAGTGGGGTCATAGGCTTGAGGCATCTGCCAAGGCACCGTGCAGCCCTTCCCCAGGAAGCATGCCCTGGGGTTGCGCTGCTTCCCCTGGTGGGGACACCTGGAAGAGTTCTGCCTGTGAGAGCACACCTGGCTTCTGATGAGAGATGTGTGCCTCCAGCTGTGCGCTGACCTGTTTGCTACAATGTTCCATGACAAAGGTCCTGGTTTGTGTTTTGCAACTTGGTGTATCAGAATCTAAGGCTTTGACCGTAAACATTTGGCTTTTCACGTGTATAATTTAAGTGACAACAACTGAAAAGCTTCAGGAATCATCACCGCGCATGGTACGCGGAGGGCTGCGGCTGTGGCTTCAGCATCTTTATTAAGGAGAAACACAGCCGTCTTCTGTAATTACTTCAATGTAAGACAACTTTCTTCTCGAAGAAACTCGAAGCAGTGTGATTTTTCACACAATCTTCAAGCGACTTGAAGAAAGCGGAAATCCACCTCATTGGTAAAGGTGATGCCCAAATGCACATGTCATGTGCTCTCTCCAGGTCTATGTCTACTCCCCGAGCCAGGAACAAAAACTGTGCACAGCTGTATAAGAACATCAACAAAAATCAGTAAGAAACCCACCTTATCATCGGTAAACGACTTAAACCTTTTGCTATGTTTTATTATTGTTGTTTTTAGACAGTTTTCCTCTATGTAGCCCAGGCTAGCCTTTAAATTTATGTGATTCAAAGTGCTTCCTAAGCCTATGGGCTGCTCCAGTAGCATGCTCCTTGCTTCAGCCCTAGAGGCAGTTATTTCTTCCGGGCAGCCGGCTCCTTTCCCTGCAGTCGGTTCTGCTCATGCTGGTGAGGTATTGCTGATGTCTGCCCCTTCTCAGCGAGCAGTCAAGGTCTCTGCAGTGTTTAGGATTTTAAAATGATTTAAAGTGCCCTCACATAAGACCTTCAATCCGATATTAACCATACATACACAGTTCTGGCTGGCCTGGAACTCTCTGTGTAGACCACGCTGACCTTGACATGACAGGTCTTTTATTTTCATTTGGAGGAAAGTAACATTGGCTCTTCGATCCTCACTGAGTAAAAATCTCGAAGGGTGTGGAAATTCAGTATACCGTGCCCCACCCCACATGGTTCTGTAACCTAAACTGGCTTGTGTTCTGACTGTGTGCAAACTGAGACACCTTAATGACACAATGTTTTTAGTGTTTTTGTTTCTTTGTTTTTATTTTATTTTGTGTGTGTGTGTGTCTGTGTGTGTGTGTGTATGTGTGGGGGGGTATGAACAACAGCTCTCTACTGTATACACATAAACATATACATACATCTATGTACCTTTCCAGTTTCCGTGTCTGATGCAGCCTAAACCAACAGCTTTGGTACACAAGTTATTTCTCATTTTCTTCTGGTCATCCCCACAGGTCCAGTCTTCACTTTTCTGTCTTGAACCTGGAACCTGGGAAATGTACCCTCCAAGCTTCAGTTTCTGCTTCTCAATAGATAGCTCCAAGGCTGGGCAAGAGGGTACAGCACAAGTGAAGAGAGAAGTTGAGCTAGCTTCTCCCCTCCCTCCTCCACCCCTCCCCTGTGTTGGACCACAGTTCAGGCAATAACTTCTGAGTTGTAGCTACTGTGTTCTGGTCCCATGTTTTCTTCTTGCTCAGTCAGGATTCAAACCTTTCTCATCTCTGGATGGCTCAGCACCATTGGTAGTATCCAAGTCCAACGTGACCCTCAACTGTGTATAGTTCCTGAATTGGTTGACACTTGGCAGCAAGGGGCCAGGCTTGGCTTCCCTTCCCCACTTTCTTGTGGAAAAGGACGGAATCACACAGTGCTAGTTAAGATTCCAAGAGTTAAGATGCACAAGAAGGTGCTGTTTGCTGGAGACTTACTTCCCTAGTGTTCAAAGGTTCCCACTCATTGTCTAATTTCCCACGTGCAGTTGGCTCTGTATCTGACTCCCAGAAAATTCAACCAAGAGCCCAGCTGAGCTTCTAATGACATTCTCTCTTAGAGAGTCTGCCACAGAGTTTTTAGGATTAGGAAGTGGTCCAGAATTCTCTTCCCAGAGTTTTTTCAAGATGCTGTGCTGTGAATCCCAGTAGTATTTTGTAAAGAGGCGGTCCTGGCTCACGCCTGCTGGCTTTGATTTCTACCGGATACACCCCCGCCATTTCCATGACCTGCTTCATTATATTCTCCTTCTGATTATCCTTCCTGCCAGAGATGGGATGGGATTGTTTTATGCGTTTTCCAGCTTTGCTGGCAGAGTGCACACCAGTAAACCCAAACAGATGGGAGCAGGGTGCGCTGTCAGTCATGGGGCGTGAGTTCCTCTTGGGCTGTTTCTCGCTTCCACATTTTATGCCCGGTCCGGAATGACTGATCTTTCACTTTGGATCCTGGCTGCTTGGTTGGCTCCATTTCTTCTCAGACATCCAGGTGCCTGTGTATACTGGATTGCTCCCTCTTGGAACTCCTCTGCCATCGTGAGTCCCCCACGACTGTTCACTCACTGAACTTTCTTGAAAACTGAGGTGGGAGAGACTGGGTATCCATGTAATTGAGATCATATCCAATCATAAATCAGAAACTAAAGAAGCGGGCCACCAAAATAGCTCCACAGGCAGAGGCCCTGCTCTCACAAGCCTGGCAACCTGAGTTTGACCCCAGAGCGAATCCACTTCCCAGGGTTGTCCTCTGACTTCCACGCATGCGCTGCGGCATACAGCCTTACACACGGAGGCACACAGTGGTAATAAAACAGCAGTGGTAAAGGGATTGGAGAAGCATCTGCTGTATCCCAGGCCCTCGCGTCTCTTCTTGTGGAGACCATGCTGCATGTCGTGGACAGAAACAGCCTGCAGCCTGGATGTCCGTCTGCCGCAGCTCCCCACCGGAAACACCAAGGCAGCTCCGACTCGAAGTCACAATTTGTGTTTTCGTGAAACCATGTTCAGTCTTTAGTCTCTGTTTCATAATAGGAGATCTTATTTCCTCTTCTAATATGTTTCATAATTTTCTTAAGTTCCAAAGGTTTGTAATTCCAGAAAATGCTAGTGACTCCTAATCCCAATGGTTTTGTTTTGTTTTGCTTTTTGGAGGCAGGGTTTCTCTGTTGTAACTCTGGAACGCACTCTGTAGACCAGGCGGGCCTGGAACTCACAGAGATCCGCCTGCCTCTGCCTCCTGAGTGCTGGGATTACAGGCGTGCACCGCCCTTGCAGAGTTTCCCAATGATTTTTAAGTATACGTGTCTGAATTCTTGGTGAATACTCGGAGTCAGTTTGGAGAATAGTTTTGCCAAGGTGAGCTCCAGATCTCCCTGTTTTTAGGGTGTCAGAGCAAATGCACTGTTGCTTTTGTTCTTTTGTCCTTGCTACTGTTTTTGTCAAATCTACAGGTGCCCTTAATTTAGCCAGTGAGGCATCTTGTCTGTGCCTAAGCTGTTTGGCCTCAGGCACTATTTCTCCAAATGGCCTGCATATGGCTTCTTTGTCAGTGGCTGGCTTTCTTCCTTTAGCAACGCTGGCTCTTCTCCTGCCTCCTCTCCCTGCCTATGCACCCATCCAGACTCTTCCAGTTCTCTCAAATACAGGACGAGACAGCTCGTTCCCTCAGTTCCTCACAACTGCACAAAGGCTATTCTTGTCTGGGCCTTGCAGTAAATTTAGACGACTGTTTCCTCTCTGTACACACTTCCGTTGCCCCTGGCGTTAGTAATCTTACCCTTGGCTTTGTGTCACCTTGTTAATTCAGCTCCAGTTTTCCGCAGGCTGTGTTTGTCTTTCCTTGGGCGTCCTATCCATTGTTTTTCTGGAACAGTGTCTGTGGTCCCTCTGATTGACAGGGCTGTGATGTGTCCTTGCGCACTGCCCACATCCTGGCCCCTCTACCCCTGCGCTGCCAGGCTGTGCCGACCCCTCCTTTATTGCTTTAGTCTTTGGGACAGAATGGAACGTCCAGGCTTCACGCGAGGTGAGGATGTGCAGCTGTCATACGTCCTCACGATTGATCTGCATCTGGCCTGGATTCTAGGATGGAAAACATTTTCCCCTAGAATCTTGACAGCATCACTCCATCCCTTCAGGCTTCCACTGGGGTGCACAGGATGTTGAAGTTATGTGGTCCTTCCAGGTCTTGCTCCTTATCCCCTCTCTACCCCTCTCCCTCCACCGACCTCCTCCCTCTCCCTTCTCCAGGTAAGTACATATCCCTGTGAATGAACATACGGAGGCCGGAGCTCAACGTTGGGTGTTACCCTCTATCACCTTTGCTTGTTTTGAGATGTGGTTTCTCATTGAACTTGACACTCACCATTGTTGGCTAGATGGGCCGTCCAGCGAGCGCCTGCTCTGCCCGTGTCTGCCTACCTCTTGTTGGGGTTATAGGTACATGCTGTCAAGCCTGGTTCACGTGGGTTCTGGGGACAGAACTCAGGTTCTCAGGCTTGCAAGCACTTTACCCACAGAGCTGTCTCCCAGCCTGGTTAGGTGGTGTTTTCCTGGACACTTCGGAAAGTTTTTGTATCTTCTACTTGTTGTTAATGCTAAAAACTCTCAATAATGCTTAGATGTAATTATGCTTCCTGATTGAATGGCAGCTTGGTTGGCTCTATATCTTTTTTTGGAAATTAAAATCTAATTACATCATTTTGCCCTTCTCCTTTCCCCCTCTTATCCCTCCCATGTACCTCCTGCTTGCTCTCTCCCAGAGTCATGTGACTTCTTTCTCTTTAGTTGTTGTCACACACACACACACACACACACACACTCCTAAATATACAAATACAATCAACTCTGTCTGTATGTATGTTCCTGGCATGCTTTTCAGGGCTGACTGTTAGGTACTAGATAACCAACCCAGTGCTCTTTCCTGGGGAAGACCTTCTCTCCCACTCTCAGCATTCCTTGGTTGCCTGTAGTCCCTTGACGAGGATGGGGGCGGGGGGCTGATGTAGCTTCCCTGGCATTTCTAGGAGACTTAATCTCAAGCAAAATTTCCTGTTTGCCCGGCTCTTACATCTTTCTGCCCCTCTTCTGCAGCAATCCCTGAGCCTTGGGTGCAGGGGTTGGTTGGCTTTTTCTACCCAGGATTTCGGGACTCCTTCAAGACTTCCTTTCCTCTCTCCCTCCCTCCCTCCCTTCCATCCTCCCTCCTTCTCCTCCTCCTTTCTTTTATTTTTTTTTAAACAGGCTCTTAGTCCAAACTGTCCTCAAACCACACCAATCCTCCTGCATGAGCCTCTCAGGTGCTGGGAGTGCAAGTATGAGCCCCAATGTCCAGTTGCTTTTCCTTTCTTTAAAAAAAAAAAAAAAAAGATTTGACTGGAATTAAAGCAGCAAGTGCCTTTGAGCACCCTTGTAAAGGTTCCTATGGGAGTGCAGAGCTGTGGGTGTGTGTGGGCTAGACCCATTTCCTTAGAGGTGTGTGAGATAGACCCATTTCCTTTACCTGTCTTTAGAATTTACAGGCGATGACACATTTTCCTGGGAGCTTGGGGGATCTAGGCTATGAAACTGTGGAATGGCTATGTTAAGCTTTTTGAACTTTTGAGTTCAGTAATGTCAACAAAAAGAATGGGGGAGAGGGAGATCCATGAATTAGAGAGAACCACACTTGTCATTGATCGTTGCTCACTTTCCACTAATTTTTGTTTCCCTAAGATGTTTAGCATCATGGCCTCGGTCTTAGATACACGTAGACACACACACCGACGGGCTCACACGGCATCTATGATCGGAACAGTATGAGCCTCGGTGTGAATCAAAGCACATGCTTGCTTTCCGAGATGCACTGTCCAGACCGTGGCTCTCTCGCCCCCACCTCCCAAATGCCAAGATCACCATGCACCGCCGACTCTGACTCAGCCTTATTTTCAACACAATACACCACTCTAGCAATGCAGTTTGTATAACTACACCACTGAGAACAAAGAACTCGTGTATGCCCCATGCAATGCTCTGTAGTTGATCGTGAGCACCTATAATCTCCTGTGTTGGACAACAGCAGAAGGAGTTCGGTGTCTGGTTGGCGTGTCAATCCCGTTTCCCAAGAGTCCGTCATGAGCAGCATAATCTGGTCCTCAAAGATGAATTTTTCTGTCCATTTTGTGCTTCTGTGACAAAATACCCAAGGTTAGAGACTTTATGAAAAGAAAAGGTTGATTTGTCTCACAGTTCTGAAGCTCCAAGAGCAAGTCACTAGCACCAACAGGTGGCATTCCTCTGGCTATGTCACGGCATGGGGTATGTTCCACAAAGGAAGCATGTGTGAAAGAGAGATGCCATGTGTAAGGCAGGAAGCAAGAGACAGTAGAGGCTGTGGAGGGACCAGCAGCTTTTTAGACGGGGTCCTACTCTGTAGGCCAGGCTGATCTTAATCTACAATGTAGCTCAAGTTGGCCTGAAACTTGGGGTCTTCCTGCCTTAGCCTCTCATAGGCTGAGATCACAGGTGTGTGACACCATGCCCAACTTGGTTTATGCTTTTATAGCAAAGTACTCTTGGGGACTGACTGGTCCAAGGGGAAGCCTATCAATTCTGTTCAAAAGCGGTACCCAGTGACCCACTCATCTTCCTTTGGGCCTCAGGTCTGAAAGATTCATCACCTGTAGCTGATGTCCCATTTCGGATAAATCTTCCTACCCTTATCCTGCGGGAGACAAACAGCATTCAAAACACCACAAGCTGGACAAGTGCTGCTAAGGAGACTACTTCCCTTAATAGTAGGAAAAGAGTTAATGATCAGTCCAGTGCAACTAATTTATCGGAATGTTTTCTTGTGTCTTTATCCTTCTGAGACCAGTTTCTCTGAGACCACCACATATTAATTAGTCTGTGATTGTAGTGAACAACATTGAGAAATTCCTTATGTAAAAAATTTCTTCTAGAAAGTTAAATAAGGCTAAAGAGCATGGCAGGCAGTAGAAGGCTTGGCCCAGGAGAGAGCTGAGAGGCCCAGAGGGAGTTGTCATGGACAGCTGCAGATGCTGAACGCCTGCACTCCAGGGCCTGAGCTGCTGACCAGAGCAGCCTCAGCTAGCTAGACTCAGCTCTCAGAAGAGAGTAGTACATGCATGCATCGTGCACACACATGCATGCGGTGCACACACATGCATCCCGTGCACACACACAGAGGCACGAAGGGTGCCCTGGAAACCAGTAGACATCTGCCTCTGGTTCAGTTTCACAACTGGTGGTTCTTTCTCCCATGGAATGCATTTAAAAAAAAAAATCTCACTAACCATTGCCGAACTGAAAAAGTCCTGGACATTTTTTTTCTTCTCTCTCTTTAATCATTTATCACCACAAGTAAATGGAATTGGTGACTTCCTCTCTCACCTGGAGGGGAATGTTTCTCCTTCCTAACACCCCTGGCTTTGTCCAGTGTATTAATTTCATTTCTGTTGTTGGGATAAAACATCCTGACAAAAAGCAACTAGAGGAAGTGGGGGAAAGATTCATTTCGCTTAACATTCCAGATTGCAGTCCATTGCTGTAGGGCTGTCAAGGTAGGACCTTGAAGCAGCTAGTCACATCCGCAGTCAGGAGTAGAGAGCAAGTGCAGCAAGCTCTTTAGTGCTCAGCTCATTTTCTTTGCTCTTGTAGAGTCCAGGATTCAGTCTTGGGGAAGGATACCAATCACTACAGGCCAAGCCTTGCCACCTCAGTTAATATAATCAAGATATCTCGCAGGCCCACCTGATTTAGTCAGTCTCTCATTGAGACTCCCATCTCATGTGACTCTAGATTGTGTCAAGTTCACAGTTAAAGCTAACCATCATACCTAATAACCCCAGGGATAGGGACAACCTGGTTTTGCAGGGATGTTGTTGTCCTACCCACCCCCTGAGCAGAGACTTGGGAGGAACTCATACACCAAGAGCAATTCAACCTTATTCTCAGTGGCTAAAGGACTTTCCCCTTAGCATGTCTATGCAATGGGGCCAGCCTTGCAGAAAATAGACTCTTTGATACCTACAGGGCAATGGTTGGAGATCCCTTGTAGATACTAACATCCGCCAGCACTCAAGTAAAATGGTATCTAATGTCTATGTAGATCCTGTGTATACCCTCCTGGAAACTTAGAAACCTCTACATGAAGCATGCCGCCTAAAGTGATCTGAGCACTATGTGGCTGGTTGCTACGTCATACTGTTTACAGAAAAACAAAACAAACAAACAAAAACAAAACTCACAAGAGACTATGCGTGTTCAGTATAGATGTCAATTTTTTAAGAATTTATTTATTTATTAAGTATATGAGCATTCTATTTGCATGGTCACCTGTATGCCAGAAGAGGGCATCAGACCCCCATTGTTGTGAACCACCATGTGGTTGCTGGGATGGAAGAGCAGTCAGTGCTCTTACCCACTGAGCCATCCCTCCGACCCCTACATGCTAATATTTAAAAACTTGTTTTGACTTGAGGATGGTTGGGTCAGAGGATGCCAAGCCCAGAGATACAGAGAGTTGTCTGTATTGGTCCCAGACAACTCCAGCAACAGTCCTTGGAAGGCAAGACTGCTCTTTTATATAGGCAGTGTGGGTAAATCTGAGCAAAAGGCAGACATGTTTCTCCTCATTGGTGTCCACTGAGAAAAGCTGCAAGCTTGGGCCTGCTTGGCTGTGTTACCACTGTTCACATTTCATGCTGTTTGATTAGGAGCCCATGTTTGAAAGCTGGTTACCCAAGATTATCCTGGAAGCTCCCTTGAGCTTTGCAGCAACCTCAGTGGATTGTTAACCCAGCCTGAAGGCCAGCAGCTCTCATTCAGCACCTTCTCAGTGTCTGCTCAAGTTAGAAGGCTCCCCTGAGACCTAAGCCACAAGCTCTTGGAGGTGACTTTGGCAGTGTTCTTGGACAAACAGATGACAGCAGCTGGTAACATTAGAGACTTTGCTTGTCATCTCCTTTGTCTGGAGCAGTTGCTTCCCTGAGAATTATTTGTGTTTTCTGTGCTCGTCCATGGCAACCATACAACACAGCTATCCAGTGCCCCTCCCGGCACCAACAGTTGCTTAGTCTCCTTTTCACGGTTCTATTTTGGGAGTGACGTGGACTTTTGACCATGCTGGGCTGAGTTCTTGCCCCCAAGTCACTGATGGTGCCTTGTAAAAGAGTCTTCTTGTTGGGTTTAATCTTTAAGATTGAGATCTTTAAGATTAAAAATTCTGCTCGTTTGCCCCAAGGGCATAATTATCCGTGTTTCAATTTTAAAGAATTAAAAACGGACAATGATTTCTTCCCAGATCAATGAATCTAAACGTCTAACTCTTCTTTTCACAGTAGGGGCTAGACGGATAGCTCAGTGGGTAAATGTGCTCTTTGTACAAGCCTGCTAACCTAGGTTTGATTCCTGGAGTCCATAGTGAAAAGAAATGGCTCCTGCAAGTTTCCTCTGACCAATGACACACCCCTGGCATGTGCAAACCAGACTTGTAAAATACAAACACTACACTCATAAACAATAAGAAAATAAAGGTGAATAATGGACCACAGCAGTACATACATTGATAAACAAAACCAACAAGTACAAAACGCTATCAACGGTCAAAAGCAGCAGCCTGCCTCTCACATTCCACCATCCCAGGGATCCTGGGAGGTCCTTGAAAATAGACCTATTAGGGGACTGGAGGGTAGCTCAGCTGGTCAAGGGCTTGCTGTCCGAGTAAAAGGACCTTAGTCTGAGCCCTAGAATCCACACAAAAAGCCAGGCATGGTGGCGTATCCCTGAAATCCCCAGCTCTGGGGAAGTGGAGACTGGAGGATCTCTTAGGCCTGCAGGCCAGCCATTTGTCCTACTTGGCAAGTTCCAGTGAGAGGTCCTATCTCAAAACACAAGATGGATGGAATCTGTCCTGGCTTGGTTTCTGTTGTCATGATAAACATCATCACCGAAAGCAACTCTGGGAGGAAGGATTTGTTTGCTTTACATCCAATCACACGCCATCATCCAGGGAAGTCAGGGCAGGAGGCTAGGCAGAACAGAGGCAGGGTCTCATGCAAGAACTGAATCACAGACCACGGAAGGATGCATTGTACTGGGTCGCTCCCCATGGCTTGCTCAGTTTGCCTTCTTATACAACCCAGGACCTCCTGACCAGGGGTGGCCCTCCTACAGTGGCTCGGGCCCTCCCACATCCGTCATCAGTTAAGAACATGCCAGGCTAGTATTTGGTGGAGCATGCATTTAATCCCAGCACTTGGAAAGCATATGCAGGTGCACCTCTGTGTGTTCAAGGCCAGCCTGGTCTACATAAGCTCCAGGCTAGCCACAGAGAGACTTTGTGAAAAAAAAGAAATGAGGAAAATGAAAATAAAGTAGCTTTACAGACGCGCTCACAGACCGTCTGATGGGGCCGCTTCGCCACTAAAGTCCCCTCTTCCCAGTTGGTTCCAGTTTGTGTCAAGTTGACAAAAACTGACCAGCACAATATCTAAGGATGAGAACTGACACTGTTCTCCAGCCTCCTACACACACACACACACACTTGCACACACGTGTACATATGCACCTGCACACACATGTACCTTCACATACACATGCATACCTGCATAGACACACACACACCTCCTACACACACACACACACTTGCACACACGTGTACATATGCACCTGCACACACATGTACCTTCACATACACATGCATACCTGCATAGACACACACACCCCTCCTACACACACACACACACACACTTGCACACACGTGTACATATGTACCTGCACACACATGTACCTTCACATACACATGCATATCTGCATAGACACACACACCCCTCCTACACACACACACACACACTTGCACACACGTGTACATATGCACCTGCACACACATGTACCTTCACATACACATGCATACCTGCATAGACACACACACCCCTCCTACACACACACACACACACACACACTTGCACACACGTGTACATATGTACCTGCACACACATGTACCTTCACATACACATGCATACCTGCATAGACACACACACCCCTCCTACACACACACACACACACACACTTGCACACACGTGTACATATGCACCTGCACACACATGTACCTTCACATACACATGCATACCTGCATAGACACACACACCCCTCCTACACACACACACACACACACACACACTTGCACACACGTGTACATATGCACCTGCACACACATGTACCTTCACATACACATGCATACCTGCATAGACACACACACCCCTCCTACACACACACACACACACACACACACTTGCACACACGTGTACATATGTACCTGCACACACATGTACCTTCACATACACATGCATACCTGCATAGACACACACACCCCTCCTACACACACACACACACACACACACACACTTGCACACACGTGTACATATGTACCTGCACACACATGTACCTTCACATACACATGCATACCTGCATAGACACACACACCCCTCCTACACACACACACACACACACACACACTTGCACACACGTGTACATATGTACCTGCACACACATGTACCTTCACATACACATGCATACCTGCATAGACACACACACCCCTCCTACACACACACACACACACACACACACTTGCACACACGTGTACATATGCACCTGCACACACATGTACCTTCACATACACATGCATACCTGCATAGACACACACACCCCTCCTACACACACACACACACACACTTGCACACACGTGTACATATGCACCTGCACACACATGTGCCTTCACATACACATGCATACCTGCATAGACACACACACCCCTCCTACACACACACACACACACTTGCACACACGTGTACATATGCACCTGCACACACATGTACCTTCACATACACATGCATACCTGCATAGACACACACACCCCTCCTACACACACACACACACACACTTGCACACACGTGTACATATGTACCTGCACACACATGTACCTTCACATACACATGCATACCTGCATAGACACACACACCCCTCCTACACACAAAGAAAATAGACCTATTTTTTATGCCTGTGGTAGCCTCCAATAATGCTAAACTACATGATTTTATGTCTGTTTTTCAATCTATCAACTTAAATCAGTTCTTTTCGCAACACATATTTATCGATGTAAATATATAAACCCTGATATTCACTAAATGTGTGATGATGTATAGTAAATTTAGAATTGAGAAAGCATCACCACAGTCGAATTCTAGAACATTCCTATCACCTAAAAAGCCCCACCCCACCCCCCAGCTATGGTAATTATTCCCTCCTGGCACAGGAAACCCTGAACTTGTTGTGTGTATCTTACTTGCCTGAATACCTCATAAATATATATATGCGACCT
>JAMJFZ010003384.1:8820000-8947500 GCA_026225945.1 Cricetomys ansorgei
TGGGGGCTGTTGTGGAAGTTTATTTTTAGTTGTGTTTAAAATAATTGTGTGCACTGTTGGATGCCTAGATCTTGGCATTTTGTATTGTCTGCAGGTGTTGGATTTCTATGGGGGGGAGGATGTTTGATTGTTCATGATCTGCACCTGAGGAGTTCTGAATCAATAAAACACCTGAGCTCAGACACTTGGGGTTCCACTATGGAATCTGGTGCTGGCCAGGATGGTGGTTCCCTCTGCTGAGCTCTGGCAGAATTTGCATCCATGATTATTCCTCCTTGTTTTCTTTGCTGAGCCACCCCAATAGTAGCAATGTATAGGGGGCAAAGTCATCTCCCCAGCAGTTGGGTGGATAACGTCCAAAAAATGAAGAATGAGCTAGGGTTCTTACCTCACATCATTTTTAAACACCAACTCAAAATGGATAAGAGTTATATATATGAGCTATACGTACATGATTCTTAAAAGAAAACACGTGCAAATCATGATGATTTAGTTAATGTTTCTTCAATATGATTTCAGATATATAAGTAGCCAAAACCAAAATTATCAACTTAGACTTTGTCAACATCAGGCATCTTTTGTGCATTAAATGACACCATGAAGAAAGGAGAAAAGAAAGCTCACAGGATGAAACAAAATACTTGCAAATCATTCATCAGATGACCTACCTTTTATCTAGAACATGTGATTATCTCACACACTCCACAGTGCAAAAGGCTGGATGAAAATCCCATTGCTACAATTGTCTGACATGGTTTTTCTTAATAGGCAAATGGTTTGCATTGACATTTCTCAAAAGAACACATGTGAATTGTTAATAAGCACACAGAAAGACGCTGGTTGTTTATCACTAGGGAAAAGCAAGTAACAGTAACAACGAGGTACTTAACCTATACTAGGATGGCTATAATAAGTGTTTTTAAAAGGGAAATTACACATGTTGGCAAAGGCATTGAGAAATGGAGACGTTCACAATTTACTAATGGACTGTAAAATGACATCTCCAGTGTGGAGAACAGCTCATGAAAGAGTTCAACATAAAGTTACCACATTGCCTGGCAATCTCATTCTTAGGAACATGACCAGAACATGTATATATGCTCAAAAACTTGTATATACATGTTCTTAGCAGCAACGTTCATAATAGCAAAAAATTGGAAGTAGACTAATTGTCCGCTAACGGATGAGTGGCTAAACAAACTGTGGCTCATCCATGGGAAGGAGTATCATCCATCTACAAAAAGGGTGAGCAATCAATATATGCTATGACATGCAGGTAGACTGAAGACGCTTTGTTAGAATCACAAAAGACGCCAAGCATGAAAGACTACTGTGGATCACTTCATTTGCATAAAATGTTATAGGCAAAACCTTGAAGACAGACTGAATCTGTAATTGTCAGGAGCCGGGGGAAGGGGAGACCAGAGAAGGAGTGGTATTAAATATGGGGTGCTGGGGGTCGAGATCACCCTGGAATACACAGTGCTCCTACGGCACA
Source organism: Cricetomys ansorgei (assembly GCA_026225945.1). NCBI lineage: Eukaryota > Metazoa > Chordata > Mammalia > Rodentia > Nesomyidae > Cricetomys > Cricetomys ansorgei. The sequence goes on from JAMJFZ010003384.1 coordinate 8,821,499, forward strand.
GTTTGTGAATTACATCGGGAACCACTGAACTACATACAACCCGGCAGGTTTCATAATGTGTGTTGTATTTCAAAACACAAAAGAAAAAGGATTCAGAGGCAATTCAGACGCGTCTTCTATGAACAGCGCTGTCAACAGTACACATAGGTGCTGTGTCACAAAGTGAGTATCCACACAGTTGCAGCTTGGGGAAGGCTTTCACTCTGTAGCCCAGGCTGGTCTTGAACTCTTGGTCTCCCTGACTCAGCCTCCCAAAGGCTGGGGTTACAGTGAGCCAACACACCTGGCGGACACACACACACACACACACACACACACACACACACACACACACACACATTAATGTAAAAACTGCTTTAATGACCTTTGTGCACACTCCGATAGACCTGTGTTGTGATGCGTTTTTGTATCCCAGGCTTGTCCAGGTTACGCCAGCTGCGGTGTACTTCCGGGTTTGGGTTGAGCTTTGTGTTTTCCCTTTTGGAAAATTTCTCTAGGGTTTGAAAACTGTATTTTAGAAAGTAACAGTATACTAGAAATTTAAAAATAAAGGCAGGTCTTCCAGCGACAGAAAATTCCAGAGGCGCTGGAACTGGGAACCTCAGATGTGAAGCGTCTCTGGCTCTTACACGGTCGGACTCGCTGATTAGACACAGCCTGGTGTGACTTGCTTTGGTTTTTCCACCCAGAGTCACGGTCTGTAGCCTTCGTCAGCCTATATTAGCTATATAGCCCAGGTTGGCCTCGAACTCAGCACTACTCCTGCGGGGATGCAGTTCTCGCTTACGTTTCTCTAAGTACTGACATGTTGCCCAGCCTTTCTTCTTTGTGTTTTCTTCTGTGCATTCAGTACCAAATCGGCTCACCTTTATTGGTTTGTAAGTCTGTCTCCTACGAAGTTGTAAGAGGTTCAGTCCTCTAGTGTAGCTGAGGCCGGCCTCAAAACCAAGCATTCCTGCCTCACTCTCCTGGGCGCTGGGATTAGAAGCGTGAGCTCCCATATCTAGCCCCGTTTTTCAAGTCTCGACATAAACCCTATCTGGTCTTTTAATATATGGTTTAAATGTTTCTACATTATTTTCTTTTTCATTTCTATACCTTTATGCACAAAGTTTCAATGTATAGAAACATCCCGTAAGATGTTTCCCTTTTGTTAATGGGATGGTCGTTGCATACAGCGAACTCGTGTGCTTCCTTTGTCTTTCTCCGTGTATTAGCGCCGTAGCCGATGAATTTGGTGCCACTGCCAGAGTTGCAGGAATTTTCCTGTGACTTTCCCAAGGCTGGAAGAGCTGGAAGAACGGCTCACGCATGGCCGCATATAAAATTCTACTGGAGAGCCTTTAACAGTCCCAGGGCCCAGGCCGTACTCTGATAATGAAACCAGAAACTCTGAATTAGCATTAGATATCAGGTGATGATGATGATGATGATGATGATGATGATTGTTATTTTGAGTCTGGGAACCGAAATCTGGGCTTTATGCCTACTAGGCAAGTGTACTACCACTGAGCTACAGCCCTAACTTGGAAGCCACCATTATAAAAATGCAAAGTAAAGCTAAAGATTTGCACGCCCTCCTGTCGTTGCTCCTGCGTAGCTGGGATTACAAGTGCCTGCCGCCACAGCAGTGCAGGTGATAGAACTCTTGCTCTAATGCTTGCAGAGGTGAGAGGTCTGTGGGCTGAGCTGTCTCTCCAACACCCATCTATAATTGTTTTGACTCCACCTAACTGATGGAGCCCAGGAGCAATAGGTTCACACACCGGTTTCTCTACTTTTATCTCCCACCACAGTTGCACTAAGCCGGTAAGAGAAAACAGAGAATATAATCAATATTTTGCTTTATTATTTTTTTAAATATATAATTTACTTTGGTTTTATGTTCATTATGTTTTGCCTGCATGTATGTCTATGTGGGGGTGTGAGAAACCCTAGAACTGGAGTTATAGACAGGTGTGAACTGCCATGTGGGTGCTGGAAATTGAACCTGGGTCCTCTGGAAGAGCAGCCAGTGCTCTTAATCACTGAGCCATCTCTCCAGCTCCTTTAATCAACATTTTAAAAGCAAAGGTTAACAGTAGCTGGGCTTGTTAAATGCCCCAGCTTCTTGAGTCCCATTACTATAGGCTTTCAATTGGTAATCCAGGCTGAAGACAAACACTAACAATGGTTAACAACGAAATAGAGTTCATGAACTAATTGCAGGTCTGCTTCCCAGGGTGAGGCTGATCACATAGCCTTCTTCTGGCTCCTCAATGACTTCCCTGTGCCTGAAGGAGGAGGAAGTCCAATGTGACAGGAAGACTGGTCCTTCTCTGCCTTCACAGAGGAGTAAAGCTGTATATGCTTAGGCCTTGAGCATGGCTCATTGTTATTTTTGCATTGGTTTGTTTTTTTTTTTTATATTATATGTGTGTGAGAGAGACAGAAAGAGCATGCATGTATCTGTGGGGGTCAGAGGGCAACTTTCCATTCTGAGAGTTCTGGAGGGTCAAACTCAGGTTGTCAGGCTTGGTGGCAAGTGCCTTTCCCCACTGAGCCACCAGCCCAGTGGGGAACAGAGCCCAGTCTGTTCATTCATGTTCTGACATTCTTCTTTGAAATGCCTGTATTTCTGTTTTTTAATTATTTTATGTTATTTTACTTATTTATTTATTTATTATTTATTTATTGGTTTATCGAGACAGGATTCCTCTGTTGTAACTCTCTCCGGCTGTCCTGGAACTCACGCTATAGAGATCCGCCTGCCTCTGCCTCCTGAATGTGGGATTAAAGACGTGGCCGCCACCACCTGGCTGTGATATCTGTATTTCAGAGGAATATTGTCTTTGTGGTCTTCACAGCCAATGCTGGTAACTGCTATGGGAATGTTCATCTGGTGAAAGATTTCAACCAGACCTCAGAGTGAGGAGCTCCTGTCCCTTTCCTTGTCCCTTAACTTTCACTTCCTGTCCTGTCGCAGCTTGTGGTGACTGAGCTTGTGTGTTGGTGTGAGCTGAAGCTGGTACAGTCTGTGTTCTCGGTCCCTTCCTCCCCCATCCAGTTTGCAGCTTCTCGTGCATGAAGCTGGCTATAGGTGCTAGGTAGCTATGGCCCAGGCTGTGTCGGCAACCCAAGCCCCATTCCTCTTCAGAAAGTTCCAGCTGGAGACACTCGCCCCAGCCTGTTATGTGCGTGCTAAATGCAGGATTAATGACGATGAGAAACGTGCTTGGTTCTCTTCACAAAGGATGACGTCTGAGTGGAAGGGCGCCAAGCGCAGATTAGAGAGTGAGAGAGTGTTCAAAGTGTTCAGGACTCCCCGCTGGAGTGATGAGCCGGGGGAGGGGGACCTATAGGGTACTGGGAACATGGGGGAGTGTGGGGGCGTGACTGCTGGTTCTCTGCAGACCCGAGTCTTGTCCACAGGCAAGACTTTCTCTTGATTCACCTCATGCAAAGTTGTTTTGTTTTTTTAGATACAGCAGGAAACAGGGAACCACTGAGAAATTTGAGAGATTAGTTTGGATCTGGAGAAATATTTGTCAGATTGGAGGAAAGTGGAGAGCAGAGAGATACTTCCCTTAGGTTCCCTGAGCTCCTTCCCACAACGTTTCATCGTTGTAGCCCTCTGGTACGTCATATGCCTTAGGCTCTCCTCTCTGTGAGATTTGGTATATTTGAGAAGGAAGTAACGATATTTTTTTTTTTGTACCTAGTGCATGGCTAGGGTAGTTAGGTACACATTTGAATCGGTGTGCTAATCAGCTTTCTGTTGCTGTGATGAAATACCTGAGAAAAGCAAATTAGAAGAAGAAAAGGTTTATTTTAGTCCATGGTTTCAGAAACTTCAATCCACCGTCGTTAGACTTGTCCTGGGCCTGTGGCCAAGGGTGAGACGACAGTACGTTGCGGAGGGATAGCCTATCAGAGGACGCGTGTGGTGGCCAGGAAGTAAAGAGAGAGGAACAGACAGGGTTCCAGTGTCCCTTAGAAGGAAATGCCCCAACGACCTAACTTCCTCCCTCCAGCCCTCCTAAAGGCTCCAGATCTGGTGACCAGTCCTTTAACACGTGGGCCTTTGAGCTACGTTTGTCCAAACATGACAACTGGTTAATTTGTTACAAATGCATACAGCATAAAGAAATGATTATTTAGAATTAAAGCTGAACTGTGAGGAATTTGTCTCTTAGATAGTGGGCACTGCCCACTATCTAAGTAGGAAGTTGATGGGCATGTTGGATCCTCAGTAGAATATTTTGTTGCAAAGAAAAGAACATTAAAGCAAAGGGGGAAAAATGAAAAGCCTTAAAGAGTTGGTAGCTAGTTGTGTGTGTGTGTGTGTCTGTGTGTATGCGTGTGGGTGTGTGTGCGCATGTGTGTGTGTGTACAGACTCAGGAATGCCACAGCACTTGTGTGGAGATCAGAAGACAAGTTTGGGGAGTCAGTCCTCTCCTTCCACCTCATCGAGGCAGAGTCTCTCTGTTTCTGTCACGCTTGGTGCTCCAGGCCAGCTGATCCCAGAGTCCAGGGGGTTCACTTGTCAGGGGACTCAGGTTGTCACACTAGCACAGCGAGTGTTCTTACCTTCGAGCCATTTTGCTGGCCCAGAAGCTGATTTTTAAAGTGCTTTTTAATTAGAAAAAAAAAAAAACTTATAGAGAAAATAGAGAACATCTGGTCAAAATTCAACCCAGAAATGTCACCGTGCCATAAAGCTGTGTCACACATCAGCAATTTCAACAACCTCCATTCATGCACAGTGTTGCCAGATGGCACACTGCACAGACCTGGGACAGACAAAAAACCAAAGAGACCCATTCATCATCTCAAACGCTGATTCTGAGTTCTTGCAGACTCCCATTTCGGGCAATGTCGTTTGAGTGGGTATGGACCAGCCCACTCCCTCCCCAGGCCTTTGTTCACTATGGTTCTTTTGCACAGGTTTGTCCACACACAAGGTTAATGTCACCGCGTTATACCATAGTGGAAATTTCTACCCCTCCATCTGCACACAAGCCCTGATGAGGAATGTTCTTTATGGCTTATTCACCCAAAACTACACATATGAGTTATTACTCTGAGAAATGCTGTTTATGTTTCTAGAAACAATGTTTTGAGACAGTGTCTCACCATGTAACTCTGGCTGGCCTGGAACTCACTATATAAACCAGGCTGTCCTCACACTCACAGAGGTCCACCTGTCTGGCTCCTGAGTTCTGAGATCAAGGGCATGTGCCACAGTGCCGGTCTGGAAGAATTATTGTTCTTATTTTTCTGAAAGTAGATTTTTTTCATACAATGTATTTGACTATGGTTTCCCTGCCCCAGTTCCCCCAGCCCCTCTCCACTTTCTCATCCACACAAATCCACACCTTTTTCACTCTCATTAGAATACAAACAAGCATCTAAAATAATACATAATAATGATAATTAATAATGCAAAATAAGATTCAGAAAAAAAGGAGCCAAGAAAAATCACATACAGACTCTGAGGCGCACACATTCATTCGCACACACAGAAAAACCCATAGAAACAAAATTAGAAACAATAATACAGTATAGAAATCGTAATATAGAAATAATAATAAAGAAAAAACAGACAAAAAGCTCAGACAAATCATTGTGAGACAAAAACCTCCAAAAATACCACTGAATTCATTTTGTGTTGGCCATTTGCTGCTGGGCAGGGGCCTGCCTTTCAGTGTGGTTTGTATGCCCAGTGAGACTCCGCTGGAGAAAACTAATTTTTTCTTTGCCAGGGGTCATCTACTGGAGATAGCTTCTGGGTTAGGAATGGGGGCTTGTGTCAAATTTTCCTTTCAGCCCTGGGACCCCATCCGGCTTAGGCCTGCGCAGGCCCTGTGCAAGCTGCCATAGTCTCTGTGAGTTCTTGTGCGTGCCAGTCTTGTTGTTTCTACAAGGCCTTGCTTCCTTGGTGTCGTCCGTCTCCTCTGGCCTTTACAACCTTTCGGCCTCCTTTTCCTCAGAGTTCCCTGAGCCGCCAGGGGAGGTATTTGATGGAGACATCCAGTTTAGGACTGAGCGTTCCAAGGTCTCTCACTCTCCGCACACTGTTCGGTGTCGGGACTCTGTATTTGTCCCCACCGACTGCAAAAGGAAGCTTCTCTGATGATGGCTGAGCAAGGCACTGAATTATGAGCAAATCAGAATGTTGTTAGGAGTCATGTTATTGCTCTATCCCTTTAGCAGAGCAGTAGTATTTTGCTTTCCTGTAGGTCCGTGGCCTATCTAGGCTCAGGTTCTTCGTCTCCTGAGCCTATTGGGAATGGATTTCATCTCATGCAGTGGGCCTTGATTCTGGCCACGTAGTGGTTGGTTACTCCGACAACTTTTGTGCTACTGTTGCACCAGTGCATCTTGCAGGCAGGTCACCATTGTGGATTACAGGGTTTGTAGCTGGGATGGTGTTTGCCTTTCTCCTCAAGCAGCGTGCAGATTACCTTCTTGTACCATGAACACTAGTCAGAAGGAGCGGAGGCACCAGCTTGACGTCTCCGTGTTCAGTGAGTTATGTGGGTGCTGTCTTCGGCGATAGGGCAGTACCACCAGTTTATGGAGAGCAGCCAACAGCCTTGGCAATAGCCTGGGTTGTTTGGGGGTTTCCATGGGACCCCTTTGGCCAACTACTCCATTAGATGTCACTCATTCCCAGCCGTGGAGGTTTCATTTGGTCATGAGAGGTATCTAGCTGGGGTTTTCTCTCCCCCGTTATTTGGCAATCCCAGTTTAGATTTCTTTCACATACGTATATATTTTAAGCGCTTTCTACTGCATTAGGTTTCCATATGACCCCTCAAACGGCCCTTAGCTTTAGCTGTCCCTCCCCAGATTCGCTCCCTTACCTCTCTTGCCTCTCCCTCTCCGTCTGATCCTCGCCCTCCCAATATGTCCATAACTATCTATCCCCCTTTCTCAGAAGATCCTTCCCTCCCCTGTCAGTCCCTTACTCTATACCTAACCTCTGTGGTTGTACGGATTGTAGCCTGCTTATTGAACTCGGAACAGTTAACATCTGCATATAAATGGATATATACCATATTTGTCTTTTTGGGTCTGGGTTCTCTCACTCAGGATGATTTTTCCCCCAGCTCCATCATTTACTGCAAATTTCATGATTATTTCTTAATAGCTGGCTAATATCTTATTTATAAATGTACTACATTTCTTTATCCATTCATCTGTTAATGGATATCTAGGCTGTTTCCAATTTCTGGCTATTACGAATAGAACAGCAATGAATATGGTTGAGGGCCCTGGAGACTGAGAAGCCTCTGGAGCTACCACTTGGCCTTTATACTCCCTTTCTCCCAGGACCACAAGTGTTGCTGAAATCCAGGCGGGTCTATGCCGTCTTTTCCTGTGATTCTCCAGGTCAGTGAAGGGAGTGGTCTCCCTGCACTGTTCTCGGTCTGTGAAGCAAGGGCTGGGAACCAGGGCTTGTCTCAACAATCACAGTTTGAGTTCCCAGCATCAGCCGCCGTGCACTTAAAATGATCCCTCAGCGCCACCCTGTGGCCAGAAGTCCTGTGGGCCGCTGTCCCCAAAGCTGGTAGGGCTCTGCAAACCTGGCCTGGAGCAAGCAGCATAAACACGTCCAGGTTCCCTACTGTGGGCTCCCCACCCCCCCACCCCGGTTCCTTAGACAGTTTTACTACTGCTGTAAAGTCATATGTACATACATGACTTTATGTATCTATATAAAGTCTAGGAACTACAAATGAGAGAAAAAGATAGTTGGCTTTCCTAGACTAGGGTAACCTATTTAATACAATGATCGCTAGTAGCTTCCGTTTTCCCTGAGGGAAACAAAACAAAACAAAACAAACAAACAAAGAACAGAATTTCATTCTTTGTGTTTGAAAACAAATTCCACTGTGTACATATATGTTACATTTTCCCTACCCATTCCTCTGTTGTTGGACACCTCTCAGCTCCATAACCAGTGTGTCTGTAAAGGCATCGCTGTGGGAAGGTGACCTGGGGTCCTTCTGGTAATGCACTGGAGTCCTTCAGCTGGGTCATATGGTGGATACCACTCTCTCCACTCCCCCTCCCTCCCTCCCTCCCTCCATTCCTCCCCTCTCTCCCTCTTTCCCAGGTGTCTTCTGCATGCTGGCTACTTGTATTTATTTTTAAAGACCCTCTGTGTTAACTTCCACAGGGGGTTGGACTAGTTCACATTGGTGTAAGGGTTCCCTGCACTAACCCTTTTCTTGAGCTCAAAGCCCTCACCTGAAGGCCACCTCTCTGTCAAGGACCACATGTCCGAACACGGAATCTTTAGGTAGAGCTCAACGCACTTCCAAGTTACAGAATGAAACAGAATGGCTTACTGAAAGGCGGCAGTTTGAGTCTCTGGTCACAATTTAACTTTCTTGGGGAGGTGATTGGGCAGCCTCTCCAAGACCGAGAAGAGTGGACATTCTGCCAGAGTTTATGTGTTCCCCCGAGCAGAGATAAAGAAAAGAGAAAGACACTTCAGTTCTTGTCCTTACAGAAGACACCTACTAGGCATGATCTTTCAGGGCCTGACACTCGTGCAGTGGAGCAGAGGGCTGGGCATGGCAGCTGACCTTCGATGCTCCTGGATATTCTGGAGCCCAATGCTGGCAGAGAGGGTTCCCTTCTGGAGCATTTAGGTACTGGTCTGTCCCCGGGACCCTGGCTTTTGGTTACAAAACACACTATAGATCAATGACAGGTTTTCTGACTTCCATAAGAGTTATATTCTAAGAAGCAGAGAGAAATAACAACAAATATATTTAAATTAAAAGTTGTGCTAAGCCAGACGGTGGTGGCTCATGTCTTTAATCCCAGCACTGGGGAAGCAGAGGCAGGCAGATCTCTGAGTTCATGGTCAGCCTGGTCTTCAGAGCGAGTTCCAAGACAGACGGGGGTACACAGAGAAACCCTGTCTTGAACCCCACCCCAAAAAAAGTTGTGCTAAAAGATATAAAACCAAAAAAAATTATCATCTAATCAGGGATGTTAGAACCATTCAGTCAGTTACTGAATTCAGTATCTAAAACATTCTTTGTCTTGCAAAACTGAAACTGCTTTCCCACACTGGAGTTCCCACAAAAATGGCAACAAGTCATGTGGAACAGATGCTTAAAAAGGCAGAATCCATAAAGCTATGTATTTCCTACCAGGTCCAATCTTCAGCAAAGCATCTATCCCAGTGCACTTCCTGGCTGGGTTATCTCCTGCCTACAAGTATATCTGGTGCCTTTGGAGCACTTCCTGAAGTCGGATTAACCAAATGGAGTCTACACAGTCCCCACCCAACATCCCAGGAGGTTATCTGTGGTTGGGCAAGTGGGATTACAGGATTACATCTTTCTATATCTCCCATGAACAGCCCCACCCAGCACTCCGGGAAGTTACCTGTCCTTGTTCTATAGATCTCTTAGTATGGTAATTAGAATTTAAAACATAACTTTTGCCCTTACAATATTTTGCCCAAGATTCCCAAGATATCACTTTTAACCTTAAAAAAAAAAAAAAAGTCTCAAATAGTCACAAGAACTTCCGGAACAGCACAGGTGAACACTTCTGTTTTGGTTTCCCCCACCAGATCGCCAGCTGTCGATCACTGTTGCCGTCACCCTTTGTCTAAGACCGTAGACACACTGTGTTCTGACACAGTGCCCAGCATCCTAGAGGCTTCGTGATGGTGGTTCTCCGAACTCCACAACAATCTGTGAGTGCAGCCGACACCCAGAGGTCGGCATCTCTTCAGCACCACCTAGCTCCTGCGTGCACACTGTACTGTCTCAGCATACTGTCTTTGGTCCTGGCTCAGGTCTGTGTGTGCTTAGTTATCATATCTCATTGGTTTCCTCCTTCTCTTCTGTGTCTATGTTCATCTGCCGGGTCCTCTATAACAGGGTTCCACAGCCCAGGTAACAGCAGCAATGTATCACCTCACAGTTCTGGAAGGTGCAGTCCAAGGTGTCGGCAGGGTTGGTTTTCCTGAGGATGGCAGATGATCACCTAGGCATGTCCTGCTCATCTCTTTTTCACAAGGAACCCATTGGGACCCCTCCACAATGACCTATTTTAACTTAATTACCTCTGTAAAGACCTGGTTTCCAGGGGCTGGAGAGGCGGCTCAGTCAGTGAAGTACTTGCAGTACAAGCGCGAGGACCTGAACTTGATCTCCAGCATGTACACAGCACCGAGGAGGCAGAGACAGATGGAGTACGCACTGGTTCTGGCCCGTTACCTTAGCCAGGCCAGAGAGTGACTCTGTTTCAATAAACAAGATAGACAGAGGTTGAGGAAGGCACCCAACCTTGACTTCCCCTCCGAACAGTCATATTCTGAGGCACCAGCAGTGAGCTTATGAATATAGAAGGACCCAGTTCAGTGCCTAACAGCACCCAAGAATACTCAGAGGTCAGTCTTTCAAAGCCTAGGAGAAGGACACGTGGCCTCCATGTTGATCTGTGACAGACCCATGTTCCCAATCTCGACACGAACTCTTCAGACGAGATCATTCTTCTCTTTTCTGGCTCCGACCCGTCTCTAGGATGTCAGCTTCCATTCCACCACGGAACTCACACTGCCGCTTCCTCTGCGATGGGATCACCTCCTCACACTCGGTGTTCCATCAGCGGTCAGGAGCAGCCTCTTGACGTTCAGTCAGCAGCCTAGCCACAACACCTCCGTAGCTCCCGGAGACACCGACACATTCCTTCTTCAGGAAGAGAGAGGGAGGGAGAAGAGAGGAAATTAAACAGCCTTGTAACGGACCCAACAAGGAACTTATAAAAGCGAACGTCACTGCAGTTTTTCCTGTTTCCCCATTTCGTGTAGCTTTGCCTTGGATCGGTGTAGTTTCCGTACTTCAAGACAACGCATCCGGGTCTATGAGCACTTCCGGTTCTTCCAGAGGACCAGAGGACCTGAGCTCAGCTCACCGTGGCCTGTAACTCCAGTTCCAGGGGATCCAGCACCCTCCCCTGGCCTCTACATGGATCTGCACGCATGTGCGCACGCCCCTACACACACACATATAAACAAAATCTTAAAAAATAAAATTAACCTGAAAATTTTTAGAAAAGAAAATGAATTTAAAAACCTCATTAGTGATGAAGATTCTAACTGAATTTTTATAAGGTTTATTTTATTAAATATATGCATTTATTTGTGAGTGTGTGTGCACACGCCACAGCGCAAGTGTAGAGGTCAGAGGATAAGTCACAGGAGCCTGCTCTTTTTTCCTACAGTGTGGATCCTGGGAACTAGACTCAGGCCATCGGGCTTTACTAGATGAGCCATCTTTCTTGGCCCCCAGTTGATTTTTTGGCCAGTGGCTATGTATTATATATATATTTTTAATATACTACATATTACAAAATGGAGTTTTAGAATAAAAGAAAGTTCATATCAAAATAAAATAAATGACTCCAACTTGGATTTCTGAATATATTGTGAACTTGGTGGTGGAATAGCATCCTGTTATTCTGATGAGGCACAGATCTGTCTATCATCAACTGATTTATCAACCACTCTATGTACCTATCAACTATCTGTCCATCTCTCTATCATCTATGCATGTATGCATGTGTGTATCTACTTACTTTTTTATTTTTATTTATTTATTTTTTTGGAGACAGGGTTTCTCTGTCGTAACTGTGGCTGTCCTGGAACTCATTCTGTAGACCAGGCTGGCCTTGAACTCACAGAGATCCACCTGCCTCTGCCTCCCGAGTGCTGGGATAAAAGGCATGCATCACCACTGCTCCACCTTGTTTTGTTTTTCTAAGACAGGGTCTCACTCAGTAGGCCAGGTCTCTAACTCATGGCAATGCTCTTGTCTCCTGGGTATTATAGGCGTGAGCCATAATTCCCAGCTAGGTATCTATATTTTTACTAAACAGTAAGTTAAGAGCTTGCAATAAAATATATGAATTGAAATGTACATTTATTTATAGTTGTGAGTTCCGTTCACAACTGCCTGTAACTCCAGTTCCAGGGAATTCAACACCCTCTTCTGGCCTACGGGTATCTGTACTCATTCATGTGCACATACCCCTACACATATATACAAAATAGAAAATAAATCTAAAAAATCTGTAGAAAAGAAAACACATTCCAAAGATGTATTTTAATGAACAAACCCTCATTAGTAATGAAATTCTAACCAATTTTTAAAAATTCTATTTTATTACATGTATTTGTGTATATGTGTTTCTTTAACTTTTAATGAGACTTTGGGCAGAATCTAAGATCCCAGGGCCTGACAGACACTGTGGGCCCAAAGCATTCAATTCAACAAAAATAGCCTGTGTCTTGTCCATTTCCCAACTCCTTGCCTGTATCTGGACATCAGCTCCTGCTGGAGAGTCTCTGACCACGTTTGTCCCATAGGTCAAACCCAAGCTAGATCTTTGGCTGCAGCTGCCTGGGAAGAAGTGGCCGTCTGGGCCGTTTATTTCAAGAGGGTAGGAGGTGGCTGGCAGCCTTTAGGTGAACACTCCTACTCATGAGGCTGGAGAACAAAGCACCTGTACATACCGTCCTCTGTTGTAGCAGAGCTTACACGACTCTTCTTTGTCTGCTTTCCCCATAATGAGGCTGTGCTAACAGGGTCCTGATATGATTAAAACTATCCTGTATTGAATGAGCCCATTCTGACAGAGTCAAGCTAAAGTTGGGTTCTCACAAGAAAGGCCACCAGGGAGAGTGCTCTGTCCAACCCCCAAGGTCAAGGCAAAGCCAGACTCACAGGGGAAGTGAGCTTGAGGACGTGTGCCCCAACCATCAGGGTCAAGCTGAAGTCCCTTTTTCACAGAAGAAAGCTCTGGGAAGTACAGTCCCTCCCCCTTCTTGTCACAATCCCCTCCTGCAAAAATCAGATATGAGATGGTATTTTAAGCTCAGGATATTTTTTGTGTATGATAAACTGAGGAAATGAACCTGACATCTATTTTCAGTTAATCTTTATGCTTCCTGATCTTCGTTGACACAACTTGTGTGTGTGTGTGTGTGTGTGTGTGTGTGTGTGTGTCTGTGTCTGTGTGTGTTTAAATACCAGTCTGAGAACTGAATCAGGGATACAGTCAACTCTTGAGTCTGCTGTGTCCCTGGCCCATCAATCTAAAGCCACATTCAATAAAGATCTTTTGCTTTGGAAAATCTGGGTCTCTGAGCCTGAGTTGTATTGGCTCACCTTGGCCCCTAACAAGGAAAGGACCAGCATAGAAAAGAGACTTTTGCCTCTTTGGGATTCCCATACCCTGGGCAGTCAGCCCTAAAGTCAAAACACATTGGAAAATTCAGGAGTCAGCAGAGTGGCCGTGAAGAGGGGCCGCTTTGCACAGTCAGTTAACCAGGCCCAGGAGAGTGGCAACATTCAGCCAGGCACTCCCAAAACGCCACCATACAGAAAACCTGATGATTTCTCTAAACTTGATTCAAAGAGCAACAGGTGAGCATCAGACACAGGGAACCTCAAGAGCATGCAATCTGGGAGAGGCAGGCATGGTCTGCGGAAAAGCCGCATTCTGTTCACAGGTGATGGGAGCTTCAGGACATCTGTGGTAGTCCCATGCAGTACACCTCAGAGATCCAGGCACCCACCACACATGCTCAAGAGAGGCCACATTCCCTTTGCACGTGGTGCACACCCGTGTCTCTGATACAGATGACATTTTCAGTGTTTTCTCTCTTAGGTAAACATAGAATCTCATCCTGCTCTACTTCTTAGATTATAAAGGTTTAAGATTGGGTTTCACAGTCGCTGGTCATTTCTCTTCCCACTGTTAGGGTTTCCTGCTTCTCTTTCTATTAGCTATTGTGTTCTTGTTAACGTGAAATGATTTTTATAAGTAATAATCTATCTACCATGTGTTGTAAATACTGTCTCTGAATGCTACTCATGTTTTAAGATTGTGTGCACAAGATGCCATCAGTCAGAGTGGCGCAGGGATACTGCTCCCCACACATACTCTTCCTGTGCATCGTATTATACTGTATTTTACTTCATCGTATTTTACATACTTTGTTTTCTGCCTCTTCCTTCAGTATCCACTCTTGTTTGTTAGTGCAAGTGAAAGCCCCTTGCATTTTCTTTTTTTCTATGATTTCTGTATTTCCCGTTATGAGATGGCTCAGTGGGTTAAGGTGCTCGGTGTCAAGCCTGAGGCTTTGAGTATGATCCCAGGAACCCCTGGGTAGACTGGAAAGTTGTCCTCTGGTCTCCACATGGGTACTACGGCGCACATGTGCGCCTCTTTAATGAATAAATACATAAATGTAAAAAAAAATTAGAAAAGTAATGGATAATGCCATCTATTCAAAGCTCATAAAGAATACAAATATCTTCTAATATTTAGTACAATTATTTTAAAGGATGTAAAAGCATTATGTACAGGGTATCGTATTGAATTAAAAGATGCTATACTGTTCTGCACGTGGTATAAAATAATCCATTTAAGTGCCTGGAGCTGTAGTTTTGAAGTATAAATCACATGCTAGAAAGTTCCTTACAGATAGCAGAATGTGCACAAAGTTGGGATATGAGAAAAAAAATGGCCCATGCCCAGATTTCCCGACACAAGCTCATTTAAACAGCCACTCACTAAAGGAGCTGAGGAATTCAGACTTAATCCCCACTAAAATCAAAGGAGGTGAGGGAGGAGGAGAGGGTTTCAGAGTGCTTTCCCTCTGTATTACTGTGCAGAAGGCTTTCATTTTCTGTAGGCTGGTAAGGCTCTATGAAAGACGGCTTTAAGTTTGGTTAGATTGGATCCTGATACTAGACTCAAGGCAGTCAACACACATTCTCTACACCAGGCACCTTCTGCTGCTTCTGAGGGAGACTGCTTTCCTGACTGTTAGGTCTAAAGCAGCCCCCCAGAGGGCAGCTGGTGACAATGTCCTAAACAGAAGGACTTTGGCCAGATACCAGAAGGATTGGTATTGGGTAAGCAGAGGCATAAAGGCAAGCTTCTGTTTACCAGGAGCCTCCCTAAAACAACCAGGAACCTCCCTAATCCTCCAACTGCCTTAGGCAAGGACTACTAGTTCTAGGTCAATCCAAAAAGACACCACCCTGCTGACTGGCTATAAAATCCACTTGCTTTTCTGCCATTTTGATCTTCTTTCTGCCCTCCCACTTTCTCCCCTGTTCTGAGAAATAGCCTTGGTAGTTTGACTCCCAGTAAACCTCTCTTCCTACCCATGAAGTGGTCCAGTTTGGCAGTTTCACTGTGCCCTTACTTTCCTGAGTTCATGTTAAGCATAGACAGAGAAGACTGTTCTGATGGCAGCTGAGCCTGATGCTCTGTCTTTTAATTCTGATTGCCACTGGAAGGGGAGGCACGGTTGCAAGTGCTGCTTCTTGGATGAGGAAACAATTACAGAGCTGTAAGCAGGTCTGGGCATGCAACTCCATGGTAGAGCACTTGTCTGGCATGGATTCCATATCCAGCACACACACACACACACACACACACACACACACTCACACACACTCACACACACACACACTCACACACACACAACACACACACTCACACACACACACAAAACATACACACACTCACACAACACACACACACTCACACACTCACGCACACACAACACACACACTCACACACACACAACACACACAAAACACACACACACATATACACACTCACACACTCACACACACTCACACACACACACTCACACACACAAAACACACACACATACACACACACAAAACACACACACACATACACACAGTCACACACTCACACACACTCACACACACAACACACATACACACTCACACACACACACAAAACACATACACACTCACACACACTCACACACACACTCACACACACAACACACACACACATACACACACAAAACACACACACACACTCACACACACATACACACTCACACACACACAAAACACATACACACTCACACACACTCACACACACACTCACACACACAACACACACACACATACACACACAAAACACACACACATACTCACACACACAACACACATACACACTCATACACACAGTCACACACACACACACACACACTCATACACACACAACACACACACACTCACACACACACTCACACACACACGCACTCACACACACACACTCACACTCACACACACAAAACACACACACACATACACACACACAAAACACACACACACACTCACACACACAACACACATACACACTCATACACACAGTCACACACACACTCACACACACACTCATACACACACAACACACACACACACTCACACATACACACACTCCCACGTGCATGCAGGAAGGCACACATACACAACCTATCCAGGGTTTCCCAGCTGGTCAGGCATCCTGGGGTAGCATCTTGGTGTACACTGCTTTTTGCTCTAACACAGTTCCTGCCTTGCTAGTATTTTGCAGTCTTACAAGTCCCAAAGTTGAGGCCAATTCTAAATTTAGAATCAGCATGACAAGAGTGGTTTCCAAAATTGGAAAATTAATTTTCTGTCTTGCCCTCTAGTTAAAATTCTTGAGCTGTCATTTCAGCAGCTGGACATTCTGCTCTGAGGGTGCTGGAGGCCGGGCATTTCCATGACCCTGGCTAGTTCGAGAAGAAGACCTTGGATAAATAATAACCTGGACATTCAGAATAAAAATCAAGTTGTGGCAACAACATGTCAGAGAAGAATTAAACTCATAAGTATTGTCAAGCACAGCCTGGCCAGCCTAGGGGAGGATCTATGGACAGGATCCAGCAAGCTCCCACAGCACAGGGCAAGGATGTCAGTCAATCTCATTTCATCCCTGAGAGGGCAAGAGACACAGCCGTGATCTGAGCTTGGAGCTTTACAGACTTTAGAGGACCCTTGAAAGTTGGTGTTTTTATCTCTTTTCACCACCAGAGAAGAACAGCTCAGAGAGATAAAGCCAGTGGGCCTCAAGGCAGAGAGGACTGATGCTGGGCCACACACATGGTCTCCAAATCCCATATTCTCTATTTATATCACCTACCCATTTTTGGTGATTGGTACCCCACATTTGAGAAATGTGTTTTTCAGATCTGCTAAAACTGTGGCTAAAATGGGCTGCGACTTGAGCATAATGGTGAGGGTTAATAGTGAAGAATCTGTGCAACAAGGCAGCGGAGAATGAGGGTGTTGGAACTGTGCCGCTCAAGGGGACCTGGGCTCTCTCCATGGCTGCACTTTGGACATGCTCCTTCACCTGTGTGCTCACTAACGTTCTAATATAAAATAAAGTCACACAGGGTATAATGGCACAAACACGGTAAAACGCTAAAATGAAGTCTGTCACTTTGTATGATTCCTAAAATCATTAATAAAAACAGCACAAGAGGCCAGCAAGACGATTCAATGGATAAAGGAGCTTGCTTCTCAAGCCCAAAGACCCGAGTTCAACCTCTAGGAACCACATAGAGGTAGAAAGAGAGAACTGACCCTATAAAGTTGCTCATGACCCCCACAGGGACACTGTGTCATATACCCACCCCCAATTCATCATACGTAAATACACATTAATAATAAAACAAAATTTAAATATAGAATGGGAGTAATGCATTTTATGACATTTGTTAACTTTGACTTATTAAACACCTGCTTTATTCCTTTCCTTTCTTTTTTTTAAAAAAAGCTTACTTTTATTTCACATGCATTGGTGTTTTGCCTGCACGTATATCTATGTGGGGGTGTCGGATCCCCTGGAGCTGGAGCCACAGATAGTTGTGAGTTGCCATGTGGGTGCTGGGAACTGAACCTGTGTCCTCTCTGGAAGAGCAGCCAGTGCTCGAAGCTGCTGAGCCACTTCTCCAGCCCCCATCTGCTGCTTTCTTGTGTGTAGGAAAAGATCACTAAAACCAAAGATTAAAGAAAGGAAACTTTATGTGAGTTTACAAATTTTCTGGTGCTTTTCATTTTAAATTATACTTTCTCCCAAATTTACGAAAAATATAAGGAAATATACAAAGCTTGACGTAAGGGGATCTCCATTCAACTTGTTCTGTGATTTGGTGATTCTTGCCTTGTGGAGCTGGAAGTGTCGGATGAGACACTCCATGTGCCGTGCTTCAGACATTGCAATACCCGTCGTAACTAATGATCTGGCTGATTACGTATTAGCTGTCTCTTGCGGTGCTATTTGTAGGTGATGGCAGAATTCTGCCAAAGCCCCATCTGCTCAATAGCTTAAAAGGGATTTGAGTAGGTTCAGTATCAATGGTTAATCTTCACCCATGCTCAGGGTGGGTCTTCCCTCCCCAGTTAAATGTTTTTGAAAACTCCCTCAGAAATGCTCTGGGTGGTGTGTTTCCATGGTGATTCTAAGTCCTGTCAAGCTGACAAAGAAGATAAAATAAGGAAGATATAAATTATAGAAATATTTCAGAATATCAAACTCAACAACTGTCTCAATATTGGTGCTGAAAAATAGATTGCATGTGTTTCCTGTTTTAAGTACAATGACCCCTTACCCCCTGTTTCCAATGGAGATGGGCTCATCACAGAGGCTAGTACCTGCAGAGGCTCAGGTCTCTCACATAAAACGGCTGTAGCTGCGGAATTGTCTTCTTAGTGGGTCAATCATTTTAGAGGTAAATTTTTACCCTGTGAAGGGACCACACGGAGACATACAGGGACCTGGGCTGAGAGGCTTCACACAGGCAGATTAATTGCCCTCTGACCCCAGACACCAGGCTGAGCCCTGAAGATGGACTCCACCTCCCACAGCAAGGGTTGCCTGTGCGGTTCACATTCCCGGGCTTTGACTTGGCTTATCCCTTTGCTACTCTTTTGCTCACTCAGGGTTATCTCCAGCTGCCACTTGTTCCATCACCTAACTGAGTTCGTGTCTGATATGCCAATCAGTGAAAGAGCAGACACTGTGCAGGGTGTCCAGAGAAGGAGGCACTGGGTGTGTTTAGTGGAGACTCTTGACACCAGGACTCTGGTGTCTGCTGCTTTCTGCTAGTTGCTCCAGGGGGACCCCGTGAGATGCTGGAATCACTGTACACCTCTTCCCTCAATCCTGCTGTGATGGTTCATCTTTATTATCAGCTTGACAAGAAGGAATTGTGCTGTAAGCTTCCACGACCGTGTCTGAGCCACCCAGCCCCACACTTTCCTGACTCGTTGGACTGTATTCTCTGAAACCACTAGCCAAAATTAATCATGTCTTCCTTAAGTTACCATATCAGGTATTTTATCAGTCGTGAGAAAAGCCAATCACTGTAAAGGGCGGTTGGATTGTCTTGTTTAGGGGGTGTGGATAAGAAGCAACGAAAGGTGTGTACGTTCACTGTGGATACGATCACCTTGTACATATTCATCATGTACAAGCTCATGTCTAATGTGGACATGCTCACTGTGGCCATAACCATGTTCACTGTGTGTGTGCTCACCACATGTGTTCACTGTGGACACATTCACAATAGATGGAATTCCCCCCCGAATATATTTCTAATCCATAGTTGATCAATTTCACGAGTGAGGAACCCACAGATGTGGAGGCTCAGTGACAATTATAATGTTTAAAGGCATAACATTCAGAAAATTGGCACATTGATGTCAACCTGATGGTGCTGTTAAAAACATGTCACCCAGTAACTCACACTAGCTTGTTCAAGTATCGTTCAGAGGATACGCATTTAAGATACTCTGTAGCTTGCATCACATGTTTATCCGATTCCTAGGAATTGTTTTCAAAGTACCCAGGGAGGTTTTGCAAAACTACAGAGCTTACAAGCATAGCTGCGTTTTTGTGTTTATGGGGTAGAAGTGTTTACCATTTCATTGTAAATGTCTTCTCAGTAGAGAGCTGAAGCTCACGATGGTCCTACTATCCGTTTTCTAAAATCATAAGATTTACAAACTAGATTAAAAGGGAAGGAAATTAGATTTTAAATCTTGTAGCAAATGAAATGAATAGTAATTCTGAAAACAGAAAGAATATTTGAGTAAGATTCTGGTGTGTGGGAACCGCCCCTGGGAACACTTAACCGTCTTTCACCTTCACGGGCCTCTCTGCGGCTCGTCCCCAGTACTCGGTAAGTACTTACGGTTGTGTAGAGACCACAGCTGTTGTGTCAGTGCGCGAGACCCCTTCCCTAGAGCAGGCACCAGTCTCATCTCTCTTGGCACTTAGTGGGCTTGAACATTTACCAAAGGAGTCGGTAGCAGAGAGCAGATTGAAGAGGGGAGGGCTCTCCACAGATGGACTGGGGCGGGTGTGGAAGGGAGGTCGAGGCTGTTCTGCCCGGCCTGGCCTGCCCTGGCCTGGCCTGGTCTGGCCTCTCAATGGCTTCTCTTTCAGGCTACATGTGATTCTACAGCAGCTGCTGTGTCCTAGCTTTTGGTCCCTGTTTTTGTAAGGGTCTCTTCTCCACATTCCAGACACTCATTCGTCATGAAGTTATTCCGACACTTGCCTGGTCGCCATTTGCAGAGGGACCCACTAGAGTATGCTACTGCATGACCGTATGCAGCTGCTCCCGGGTCACCAGAAGACACCATGTCAGCAAAACAGCAACTGCTTCCTTCACAGTTTCAGAGGGAGTGCCCCAGTCCACTTCCTGCCCCCATGACTGATTACTGTGAATACATCGTAAAGGATTTATTTGGATCATGGGTCTGAAAAGGCTGTAATGCCCCTGCTGGGGGGGACTCTCTTCAGGGTTCCACAGTGACACAAGACATCGTACAGTGAGACAGCACACAAGTTCAGCCCTTTTCCCCCCTTACCAGAAAGCCACAGTCCCACTGGGATAGGACTCCATCTTTATGGGCACACTTAAGCGTAGGCTCTGCTAAAGGTGCCGTCCCCAAACACTGTAGTTGGGGTGATTTCCCACTTCCTTAACACTCACAGCAGAGATGATCTTTCCACTAAAGTTTTGATGAAGACATTTAAACTATAGCAGGAGCCAGGCAGGTGGTGGCACATGTCTTTAATCCCAGCACTTGGGAGGCAGAGGCAGGCCGATCTCTGTAAGTTTGAGGCCAGCCTGGTCTACAGACTGAGTTCCAGGACAGCCAAGAGTTACAACAGAGAAACCTTGTCTCGAAAAACAAACAAACAAACAACAAAAACTATAGCAGGAAGAATCAGGTGTATTTGGGTATAAATAACTTCTTTCCTATTCAGTGTGTTTGTTTTAATTTAGAGAACACTTTATTAGTTTCTGTAATCGAACCCCAGGTAGAAAGCATCTTACATACTTAGTACGGTGTGTTACCTTATACAAGTAGAAAAAAAAATGTTTAAAGTTTCTATACCAATATGGCTATTAATTTCTATATAATGCTAACCAAACATGGTAAAGAGGGACTTGTTTTCCCATAGTTAACAGCATGGCTAAAGTTTAAAAAATTCAAGTTATATCTATTTATCTATAAATCTATCTATCTATCTATATATATGTATATGTATATCTATATCTATATATGTGGTTATACTCCATAGCAGCAACAGCTTCCCCAGGTTCTGTAGCTATTTGAACAAAACTGTAGAGACATCCAGTATATTCCTCTTTTTTTCTTTAAACAACAAACAAAATCCTAGAAAACGGCAGGGTTGCTGCTGTTATCCCATACCATTTTCTTTCCATGAGTTTCTTCGTCATCATCTGCAAAGAATACATTGTAGCAACGTGGCTTACAACTTTGATAGAGAGTGGCTACTCTGTGCTTCCTCACAAGGCAGGTTCAGGCTGTCTTGCATCCGTGGAGTGGGAAGCATAGAGTAGAGATGTCTTCCATCTGTAGCACTGGAGGACACGCCAGAGACTTGAGACTGTGTTCTGCTTTTCCAGCAGAGGGCACTGGCTTTGTAAAGAAATGCCTCCTAGTCTTGATTTCCTCTCTCTGCGGTGCAGCTCCAAGTCTTTCCTCTCCCCATGAAACACCGAATCTGTATTTGTTTTTGCAGAAGAGTTGGCTACAAAAGCAAAACAAACTTCAGGGCCTTGAGTGAACGTGTGATTTTCATCTCTGTGATTCTGCCTTGAGTGGAACTGTAGTGACGGGTGGCACATTGTGGTCACGTGATGAGGCATTAGTCCTGTGCAGAGGTGAGAGGTGAATGGATAAGGCAGGGACGGAAGGGAGGCTGTGGTGGGGGTGGCTGAGAAGGAGGAGCTGACAACGCTATTGGCCGCAGGGTCTCCCTCAGGGGTGCCTTGTTTCTGGTTTGAGCACTACCTGTCTTGTTCCTCAGCTCTGTGCATGGGTCTGACACGGGAGACAATTTGAGCCAGTTCAAGTGTGCCAAGGGTGTTCTCCTCAGCCAGGGAGCTTCTGTCACTCAGGGAATGAGAGCAGAGGCAGGCAAACAGAAAAGACAGAAGGGCAGGGAATAAGGGAGAGGGAGAGGGACAGAAAGGGGGGGCAGCGTTTCAAGCCCTGACTTAGTGATCTCTGAGGTCATTTGTCTTGTTCCTCATACTAGTTTGAGGTAGCTATTTTCAAGAACAGAGTCCTTGCAAATTGACATTGCTGGTGCTAGTGACTACAGCTTATGTCCTGTGCACTTTTATATGTTGGCTACTTTTCGAAATGCCTGATGGTTGTTAGCTAATTTTAACTCTTGCAAAAACTGTACAAAGAGAAATTTTCAGTATCCCCACCCCTTTTTTTAAGATGAAGAATCAGGCCCTACTAAGAGTCATGTGTCAAGTTCACACAGGTGGTATGTCAGAGTGTCGGAGACAGGCTCAAATGGAGGCAGCTGGAAACCCAGGCAGCTGACTCCAACACAAATACCTCACAGACATCCATACAATCTGCCTTCTGTGCTCTAGCACTTGACAATAATGGTAAGCCTGATGATCCTTGTTCCCAAGGGGACCGTTAGGCAGGAGGGGAGCTAGCTATAAAGGCCATCTGCAGCTGTGTCTAGGCATATTGGCTACTTGAATGTCAATAATCTGACATCCTTTGGCACAAACAGCATGGCCAGTGATCAATGAAACTCTTTATAAATGGCATTGGAAATAGTGTTTGTCTTTCCAAAGGGCATTCAGTAGCCAGTAACACCCCTAATGTCTTAGTTAGGGTTTTATTGCTGTGGAGAGACACCATGACCACAGCAACTCTTATAAAGGGAAACATTTAACTGGGGCTGCCTTACAGTTCAGAGGGTTAGTCCATTATCAGCATGGCAGGAAGCATGGTGGTAGGCAGGCATGGTGCTGGGGTGGGAGCAGAGAGTTCTACATCTGGACTGGGAGAAGAGAGCTCTACGTCTGGATTTGCCGGCAGCAGGAAGTGAGTGTGACCACTGGGTCTGGCTTGAGTGTCTGAAATCTCAAAGCCCACCCCAGTGACATACTTTCTCCAACAAGGCTACACCTCCTAATAGTGCCACTCCCTGTGAGCCAATGGGGACCATTTTTACTCAAATCACAACACTTAAATGTAAATAGCAGGTACCTCTAAGGTCAGATAAGACTGGAGAACTGTTTTGCAATAAGATCCTGAATGTTGCGACCAAATACCTAATATGAAGTGAGCTAACGGAAGAAACGTTTGTTTTGGCTCACCGTCTGAGGTAATACAGTCCATGATGACAAGGGAGGCATGTGGCTGAAGTGGCCTCTAGATGTCACAGCCGGAGTGCGAGGCTGCTTGCCTCACTTCCAGACAGATCTGGGAGCAGACAGACAGACACATGTGGATGTTCACCTGACTTTTTCCTTTTGTTGTTTTTATTAGCCAATGACTCCAGGCCATGGGATGGTGTACTCCATGTTTTGAGTGGTCCTTCCCCTAATTTAAGACTCTCTAGAGGAGCCCCAAAGTTTTCCTTATTTAATTCAATCTATTTGACAATCAAAATTAACTATCACAGATCCCTCCTGCATTAAGGTTAGAGTTTCTAGAGGAAAGAAAATGACACCCTGGACAGAATGAGAAATGGGAGGAATAATTATACCCTTAGTGAGCTTTGTGCTTACCGCTCCGACCTCCAAGTCCTTCCTATGTAGTGGTTCACAGGTGTTCACTGCAGAGCCTGCCTACTTAGATAATTTTCCTTCCCTAGCCTCATCTTCAGATCTCCCTTCTCTCAGGAGTGATAGATTCCAAGCTTGAAGCTTCATCATTTCTCTTCCTAATTTCAATTAAGCATTCTTTTAAAAATGTTTATATGTTTATTTCATGTGTGCAAGTCTTTGCCTGCATGTATATATGTGTACCACATGCATTCTGGTACCCTGGGTGTTCAGAAGGTTGGGTCCCTGGAACTGGAATTATGGATGGTTGTAAACCACCATGCGGTGCTGGGAATTTAACCCTTGTCCTTTCCAGAAGAGCAACCAGTACTCTTAGTCACTGGGCCACCTCTCCAGCTCCATCAATCAAGCATTCTGAAATTCCCTCTGTGCCCATTAATTTTTTTTTTTTTTTTTTAGTCTATTGAGACCAAGAACCTGCCAAGAGAGACACTATATCTGATGGTGACACTACCATCATATCGGGAGCAGGGACAACCTTGTAGTCTCTCAGTGCAGAGCAGTGGGGAGCCTCAAGTATGATCAGTTACTAAGGTGGTGGTATGTTAAAAGGTGGTGGTATGCCATGACCAAGGTGGCCTTGCTTGTACTGAGTATTGTTTGTTGTTGAACTTGGAGGCTTTCTTGAGTTGGGGCAATGACTCTTGGTTATGCAGTATGTATTAGGATAGACCTGGGGAGAAGGAAGAAGCAGAGATGGGGACAGCTGAAGAGCCTTAGACCTGATTGAGTCCAGGGTGGTCCTGGTTTCTGACATTTCATGTGGATTATAGCTGACCAGTGTGTTCTATCTCACCTTATAATCACTGCTTTGGTCATAGCTAATTTAAATGTGACAAATTGACAAAATTCCTATGCTAATTGTCCTATTCTGATTGAGAATTCAATTTTACTCTGTTTCCTCAGAACAAAAGGCAAAAGTCAAGTATATGAACATACAGTTGGCTAAAAACATTTGAAAAACTCCATCTGCACTGAACATGTATCAACTTCTCTCCTTAATAGTATCCTTCAAACAACACTTTAGAACAACCCTTTGTGTTGCACTTAATTGCATTTGGTATTATGACCATCTAGAGATGAATTAAAGTTGACATGAGGGTGAAATGAGATTATATATAAACAGGATATATAAAAAGTTCTTGTTATATGAAAGATTCAAGGATTGGTAGATTTGGGTGCCTGTGGGGGGACTCTGAAGATAATGCCTTGCAGACATTGAGGGATAGCCCTAGATAACCGCCCACTTCTTACAAGTGCTTCTCCTAGGAAAGTCTTCCTGATAAATTCTCAGAATATTCACCTGAGCGAAAACATTGCTTTACCAGGGAGTCTGCTTTACAGGGAATACTTGATAAAAAATATTGAACAAATGTCTTGGCTAATGCTGATAAAAATAGAAACAGCAGCAATTGTAGCAGGGCCCCAAACCTTTGTAGGCCCTGAGACCTTAGCACAACTGACTCCACTATAGAAGTGCCATTCAGCCTGTAAGACTCAGCGCTCAGACAGCACCACCTGCCAAAACTAAAACAAAAGCCTAATCCATCAAAGTCCACACAGTTCTGGGAAAGTCTCAAAGTGTTCTAACCTTGCTTCTATAGTTCTACTTCTGGCTAACAAACTGTTCTGGTTAACTGAAGCATGTCAACCCAGAACATGGTTTTTGTGCTTAAACACTCATCCTGAGAAAGTCTCAGGATCCCAAACACCTAGTATAGTTGCCATCCAGCTAACAAAGACTGTCTATTGGCTTAAACCCATGTCTGAGCAGTCTTCTCTGGTGAATACCCCACAACAGTGATATAACCACTTCTTGCTAGTATTTCCAGAACTGTTCAGAAAGCCTTGTGTACATAAATTCATTTACTCCCCACACACATTCTAAAGGGCAAGAACATCATCCTCGTTTCACATGTGAGGAACTGAGGCAGGCAGATGATTGTTGCCAGGTTCCCAGTTGTAAGTGGGGAACTAGGACTTAAGCACAGTGGGCTTGCTCTCGCTTCCACATGCCATGTTGAGCATACCCCGCTTCACAGTCCCTTCCCTAAGTGGAGGATCCGGCACCTTCAACAAAGCACTCACAATTTGGTCAGTCGCAGGGAGTAAAACCCAAGGATCACTCTGGAATGCTCTTCTAAAAGTAGATGTGATCATTATCCAACCTTGCTAACAGTATGGCCAACTGGCAGTCCTGCATAAAGCTCTGGCTCGGACTGGCATTAACCTCAAGAAATGTACCATCAGGAAGTCAGCCTTGAGAAATCCTATCTATCTGAAATGTATATTAGAGAAACAGTTAACATCATGTGACTTCTGAGTTGGGATACATAGCTCCCTGAGTCTTTTAAAATGACACTTAAGACAGAAAAATGCAACCAGATTGTCTTTGTAAGCAGCATAAAACGACAGCTAGAATGTAAGGAAAAACCTAGATGTTGTTTAATTGCCAGCAGTACACCCAGATGAAGGACAGCACCCATCCACAGAATCACATGTGACTTACGACACACTGGGTTCACAGTTACGTAGATCTGAAATGTAGGGTGAGAGCTGAAGAGCTGGGCAGGCAGGCTGTGCTCCACAGGAGCACACTGCCCTGGGCTGCCCGGTCCTCGCAGCACTTGGGTGAGAATCCTAGGTGGGCTCATTTGAGACACCCTTTCTTTTACGTCAGCAGGTTTCCCATCTGGGTGTTCAACTCAACTGTGGATTGAAAATATGTTTTATAAAAAGTTGCATCTGTTCCAAATGTGCTGACTTTTGCTCTGCCTTCATCTCCTCAGCAACCTTTGCACCAACTGTTTATGCAACATTCGGGGCTATGATGTGTTCCTAGGAGGACTCCAAAGAGGTGCATGGGTTCTGTGTAGATTTGCACTACATCTATTTATTTATACATTTATTTATTTATTTATTTATCTAGCCCCCCACCCCTGCCTATTGTGTGTATACATGCAGGAGTATGTATACTCCAAAGCCAGTGGAAGACCTCTGTCTTACCTCCTTGAGACAGGGTCTCTCACTGCTCTGGCCAGCATGTTCCAGAGAGTTCAGGAGCTTGGAAATTCAACCTTTCTCAGCCTTTTTGAGCTATGGGCTTCCAGGCACATGGCCCAACAATGCTTTTTGTGAGTAGTGGGCATTTGAATTCAGGTCCTCATGTCTGTGCAGCAAGTGGTCTTACTTACCAGCCGTGCCATTTCAAACCCAGCCCTCTTCTGCCCCTTTTAAATAAGGGCCTTGAGCATCTTTGGACTTTGGCAGCCTCTCCATGAAAGCAATCTCCATGAATACTGAGGGATGACTGAAAGGATTCTATGAGTCTATGGTGTGGAAGAAATGCTGTTAGATTTGATATCTTTAGTGGCCCCTTGGGAAGGTCCAGACTACAGCAAGGCAAGAGGGCCCTTTCTGAAGTCAGGGCCTCTCCCCAGAGACAACATTTGAGCCTGTACAGTCTGGAGCTGGCTGGGCAGAATTAGGTAATTTCCCCAAGGACTCAGCAAACAGATGCTTCCTATCTCCTGAAGCTCTAGCTGATCTACACTCCCCATTCAGAGAGGCAGTAGGCTGTTCTACCTGACACTATAACCAGAACATAGTGCACCTGAGGGCAGTGGGGCAGAGCCAGGCGCTATTGGGATTGCATGCCCTAGCTTGTGGGAAGCAGGCATTTATTGCCCCAGTGTCTCCGTCAGTAAATCCACAGGAGCAATTAACAGTGGCACTAGTCTACAACATGCAGGACATTTTGAGTGAATGTTTTTTTTTTTTATTTGTTTATTTTTGATATTTGGAACCTTGTGTCCATATGCAAATAGTGAACAAAGACATCATTGCATGTGACACACAGTGTGCTGTCTTGTCTGGGCATATGCTATTGTCTAGCTATCACCTATAATATCACTATTATCTGCTATCCATCCATCCATCCATCCATCCACCCATCCATCCATCCACCCATCCATCCATCCATCCACCCATCCATCCATCCATCCACCCATCCACCCATCCATCCACCCATCCATCCATCCACCCATCCATCCATCCACCCATCCATCCATCCATCCATCCACCCATCCATCCATCCACCCATCCATCCATCCACCCATCCACCCATCCACCCATCCACCCATCCATCCATCCACCCATCCATCCATCCATCCATCCACCCATCCATCCATCCATCCACCCATCCATCCATCCATCCACCCATCCATCCATCCATCCATCCACCCATCCATCCATCCACCCATCCATCCATCCATCCACCCATCTACCCACTCATCCATCCATCCACCCATCCATCCACCCGTTCACCCCACCTCTTGAGACCAGCTGTCTTTGAACTCATTGTGTATGGGAGACTGATCTTAAGGTCTTGATCCTCCTGCCTCCACCTTCCAAGTGCTGGAATTACAGGCGAGTATCACCTTTGTGACCTTTGGTTTCATTTTAAGCATATTATAGGATCTTCAGAAAAGGCACTGTCTGTTCAGAACTCTTCATAAGGCTAAGGGTGTCCGCATGAGAGGTCCAAGGTCCCCCAGCCACGAAAGCCAAACTTCTGTGGGGAGGGGGGTGTCTTCGTTTTTAAGTATGTGCCTTCAGTACAATTAATCTTTGCAAAACGAAGAAATTAAAGGCGCCATCGCTGTGTCTATATCATTATGGCATTATCTGAGGCTGATGTGGTCCTATCTCTTTAAAAAAAAAAAAAAAGCAGCTAGGTAGGGGGAGCTGCGACTGCTGCACTCTCCTGGCCCCGCGGTGGCTGTGGTAGCAGTCTCGCTGGTTCAAAGGCACACAAAGGCCGGCAGCCTCTCTGAGGGTCCCTCGGGGTGAGTGTAGACTAAACTAGCAAGGGCTGCACAGGGCGCTGTGCCCTGCTGGAGCCGGGTGGCACTGTCGGTCGTTCCTGCAGCTGCTGCTGGCCCGGGCCCTGGACCACCGTCCTCAGCATCTGCGCCCCAGGAGGAGGAGCGGCTCCAACGGGCTCCTGGCGCTGGCTGCGCGCGGTGAGGAATTGTTACCATTGCACCCTTGGGTTGGGCGGCGCCGGCTGAGCCTCAAGGTCTTACTTCTAGAAGGGCTCTGACTGAAGGCTTTGTCTTTTTAATTTCCACTCCAGGTTGCAGCGGGTGGTCACAATGGGCCCACCTCAGAGTGGGGTCCAGACCCTTGGGACTTACAAAGTGACATTCTCAGGATAGTTTATCGTTTAACCTATGGTCGCCCCAATTTTAATAGCATGTTCTTAACCAGTCCGTTTCTCGGTCACCTTATATAATGATGCTTGGAAAGCCTTTTGGTGAAAAATATTTCCTTATGTCATTCATTCTAGTAAATAATTAAATTCTTAGAAAGAGTTCTGAAAATTTATTAGATTCCTCTTCTGCTCTGCGGTACCCTTTGCTTTCCTGTGTTTTCTTTAAAACAAGGTTGGTATCTTGGTGAAGAGTGTTGCCTTCTGCCTAAGATGCCAATGATTTTGGCTTTGAGCTTACTCTTCTGTGTCTCTGAAAATGGCTAGAAGTCTTTTCCGTTTCAGCCAAAGACAGGGTGGGGGTTGATCCCAGGTGTTTTCCAAGCCTAAATTGTTGCAAACCCATATTGATGGGAACTCTGTATTTCTGCACCAACCCAGAGAGAAGTAACTTACACTCAGTCCCATTTATTTGTCATATGACAAGTTTTTAAGCCACTCACTGGCAGCCAGATACATATTAGGATGGTGTGAGGGTTCTCATGTCTTCTGAGTTTCCCTGATGACTAACTAGCTTTCCTTTCCTTGTCTTGTCAGACAGCCCCATTCTGTGCAGTTCTTCTTCTTTATCCTTTCTTTACCTTTCTTTTGGCTGCCTCCTCCCAACCCCCAACCCCTGACCGCTGACTCTGTCTGTGTTCCTTTCTCAGGCACCAAACTAGCTTATTCCATCTCCCTGTTTACCTCGTTATGCTCAGCTTGTAAGAACAGCTGTAAGAAACGCTGAGCCCTCTTCTGATGTTTCCTATTCTTCACCTAAAGCCCAGGCACAGCTTTCAGGAAGAATCCTTTACTTTCTGTTGGACTGGCCCATAAAAGCTCCGGGCACAAATGTCAGTTCAACTGGATCTTCATACTACAGCCGCCATTGACCCTAGCCACTTACAGTCAGTGCCTCAGTTTCTGTTCTGTCCAAGACACTGATGGTCATTGCTCACATGATGGTGGGATCATCAAGACACCTAGTGCTGTGAAGATATCTAACTTGGACTAGGTAGAGTGTAGCTAGTTAGTATTTGACTCATTCCCATTCCATCCATCCATCCACCCATCCAACCCATCCATCCATCCATCCATCCACATCATCCATCCATCCATCCATCCATCCACCCATCTACCCATCCACCCATCCACCTATTCATCCATCCATCCATCCATCCATCCATCCATCCATCCACCCATCCACCCATCTACCCATCCACCTATCCACCCATCCATCCATCTATCTATCCATCCACCCATCCACCCATCCACCCCTATCCATCCACCCATCCATCCATCCATCCATCCATCCACCCATCCTTCCATTTATCCATCCATCCACCCACCCACCCATACACCCATCCACCCATCCACCTATCCATCCACCCATCCATCTATCCATCCATCTATCCATCCACCCATCCATCCATCTATCCATCCATCCATCCATATACACATCTATCCACTCCTCTATGAAACAAGCCAAATAGCTTCATATATTAGTTCGTCTTTAAAAAACTTGAATTCAGAAATGGACTTTCCGCTGAGTGCATTTTAATCAGCTTTTGCTTTGGATTAAATGCTATCCACTGTTCTACCAAATGGTTTTTACACCTTTGACCTATGAAAACAGTGCTGAGGTTTCCTTGTTGCCACAGGACTGTTCTCTGGGGGGTAGGGTGGAGCAGAGGGATGATGGGGAAGGAAGGATGATTCCTCTTGCTTACCTCTCCCTAAATACATCATGGTGTCAGCGACAATGATTATATTGCCATGCCCACCAGGAGTCCACATTAGGATGCTTAAGTGTGATCAATGTAATGGGTGCCAAATTGGAAGTCAGAATAAGTCCCGTTGCTATTCTTATCTTGGACAGCCAAGACGGCCATTCACTCTTTAAAGGCATTGCCAATATTTTGACTATTTTTAGTCTTTCCCCTTTCTCTTTGCTGTTTTTCCTTAAACTCTATGCTTGACATGTGATAGAAATTGTCTGGGAGGGAGCTGTTGTTCCCTTCCATGAGAGAGAAGGAACACAGAGAAACTTGAAGAAACACTGGATTAGGGACCAGAAACTCTGCCTTTAGCTCTGGTGAGTTCCCTTTGTGCTGATCAGAAAACCATTTATCCTCATTGCTAAGATAGAGGTTTGGGGGAGAGGCTCCTCAACTTTTGTTGGAGTCGTAAGTATCTGATCGAGACAGCTCTCTTTGGCTCATCTTCACTTCTTCAGAAATATCCAATCAAATAAAATACTTTTCACTTCTGTGATCAAAATCAGACGTGATTCAGTAGCCCCATTCTGTAGGTTACAGTGTGCAAGATTAAGGGAATAGAAGCCCAGCACATTCTTATTTGCAAAAGGAAAGGTTGATTCAATGTAGCTTTTCTTGCTGAAGATCACTGAGTTTTCATATTCCAGATGCCAAGCTCTGGTTGTTGGTATGATGTTCTCCCCACTGTACTTAAGGTTTAGGGTGATAGGGAAGCCTGAGAGGTCACAGGGATTGCCAGCTTTGTATGGAGTCCTCTTTGGTTCCCTTACAGCAGTGGTTCTCAGCCTTCCTAATGCTGCAACCCTTTAATGCAATTCTTTGTGTTGTGGTGATCTCCACTCCCCACCCCAACCATAAAATTAATTTTATTGCCACTTCATAACTATAATTTTGCTACTTTTATAGATTGTAATGTAAAGATCTTATATGCCATTGGTCTTAGGTGACCCCTATGAAAGGATCCTTTGACCATCCCCACAAAAGGGTCGAGACCCACAGGTTAAGAACTGCTGCCTTACAGCAATATAGCATCCATACAGACATTTGCCGTTAAAATTCTGCTTCTGCTTGTGTTGTATGTCTGTTATTTAGTCCAGAAAGGAAGGGTTCTACAGTCCATAGCCTTTCACTCTTTCTAGAAAGATAACAGTTTAAAGTAGGTCAGTTGCCTTAGGAGTAGTGGTTTAAATTTCATAAGCATCTTTATTTCATTAAACTACTGAGCACTAGGAAGGGGCGTGCATGTGAACCTTACAGGTATCTGGAATTTGTGCACACTGAAACTTCATTTTTATCTTCTAGATCTTACAATACTGCGAAAGCAAAATTTAACTGTTGGACAATAGCCTCTTTGCACTTAAAGATACGAACTTGATATATTTTGAAGCTCAGCATGTATAGATTAGTAATCTATATCAGCTTCCCATCAAAACCCCCACTTGTTTTTATTTATCAGTGTGTTTTTTAAATGTTTGTGCTGAGTGACTGCTCTAAGAAAATTCTAACCCAGAAGGACATATTTGTTCAACTCAATGTTATATTCCACAGAGACCCAGCCATTTAAGACTCTGAATGGATTTATTCTGAGACAGATCCTGTTTAGAAAAGTGGCTTCTTATCACAGCAATTTTGGTATTTAACCCTTTGGAGCTTTGGGCTTCCTGCTTTTGAAAAGAGACCAAGAATAGACCAACAACCCCACCTCAGAGATTAGGTAACAGGTGCATCAGCCCCTGGCATGGTGGCACATTGTAGACTTCCCCAACAAGGTAGCCTTTTAAAAAGATGGATTCTTTGTGTCTTCAAAAAGCTACATGATATCCACATAGCTCTTGTCCAACTTAGTAGATTTTAACCATATTTCTTTTAATGTTTTTATTAGCGGCTTCACTGAGATATAATCCACATTCCATACAGTTTGCTTGTGCGTTGTTTATGTACTTTTCTGTTTATCTCTGAGTGTAGATAGGGCTTCATTGCCAGTGAAGACCCTCAACCCCCTACCTACAACAATCAGCTCTACTGGTTGGCTGAAACATGACACAGGATCAACTTGAACTTGATTCAAGATATAAAACTAGGTGTTTATTCTTATGGCCTGGAAATGAGAGTTTTTGCACACTGGTGCAGTTTGTACACAAAGTGTCTCAGTTGTTCACACTACTGAGTGCTTCCTGTATCCGTGATCCAGAGCCTGAAATGGAGAGCCTAAGAGGAGTCAGACAGCTCCAATTCAGGAGAATTGGCAGCAAAGGAAATGAGAAAGGTCTGGGTCACGCAAAGGGCTTCGGAACACCAGGGGAGACACTTAGGTGTTTCTCTCGTTTCACCTGAGGTAGGATCTTCTACAGCTGTGTGTGCTCCGTGGAAATCCCTGTGTGTGTGTACACACGGAGTTCCCTTCAGCTTCTCCTTGCGGTATTGTGTAAACGCACTGTATGCCTGCATTTGATTGCAGAGGCAAACGAAGCTGAAGCTGGCTCTGGTGACCATGACCTTTTCTACAGCATACGGCCCACAGCGCTGCCGTTAGTGACACAGGCAGTGCCCACTGTGCTGGGTCTTGGTCTATTGATTCTTAGAGTGGATTCATACCACTTTCCCATTTTGCAAAGATTCTGTTCCAATCCTGTTCATTCTTTGCTGACTCACGCTTTGCTCTGACCTGAGAGGATGGAGCGGTCACTCTTGGTAAATCAGTGGAGGTTGAGGGCTAGTCTGCCCGCATTTTTCTTCTTGCTTGTATGCTGAAGACACTCGAGGGTAAGTTCTTGCCGTGCCCAGGGTGTTTACTGCTCCCAATTTTGTTTGGTGGTGCGGAGTTTTAGTTCTTATCCACAGATGAATGCGTACCCTGCTCTCGGGAGAGCCAGGTGCAGTGCTATGCCTGTTTGCTATAAATGGATTAAGTGGTTGTTTCTGGGGACGTTGAGGCTATTCTGATAGGTTAAGCTGCAGAGAGCTGTGTCTTCCCAGAAGTGGTGCAGCACCGTGGAGGAGCTCAGGAGAGGACTGCCGCTGGGTCCCACCCTCCTTTCCATGTAGACTTCACCTCACTTGGCCCCAAGTGTTTCAAGTCTATCCACAAGGCTCTGGAGTTTAACAGAAACCCTATAGAGCAGTGGTTCTCAACCTTCCTAATGCTGCAGCCCTTTAACACAGTTCCTCCTGCTGTGGTGACCCTCAACCATAAAATTATTTTTGTTGCTACTTCATAACTGTGGTTTGCTACTGAATCATGATGTAAATATCTGATACGTAGATGGTCTTAGGTGGAAGGGTCGTTTGACCCCTAAAAGGGTCACGATTTACATGTTGAGAACTGCTGCTATAGAGGATGAACACTAAGGCAGCCCAGGTTATGTGTTTGTGCCAATCCCACAGGATGGCTTTCCTTCCCATTTTCCTGGCAACAGCCAGGTGTCTGCGTTCTGTCTCCTAGCGGGTCTGCTTTGACTTTCTTGCTGCTTCACTCTATTGCAGCCTAGACTGCCTTTGTTTCCCACACTCTGTCCACTGCTTACCTCTACGGAAGCACGGCTTTGGATTAAGGGATCCTGCCAACCGTTTAGTGATCGTGCCTTACACCCGGGCTGGTGGCTGTTTATTTCAAGACCTGTAATTTGCAGACACTTTTACATCAGTTAGTGAGTGAAGCTGGCCCGTCTTTCTTCCTACTCCCCAAATGAAACCGCACGGTGCCAAGTCTTGTTGTGAAGCTCAGGTTGCCAAAACAGGGTATTTTTGCTGAGAAGGCAAAGAGGTCACGGCATAGACACGATACTAATGTCAACCGTGGACAGAAGCTCCAGATTCCAGAGCCAAGTGAATGACTGACTCAGCAGCTGGCCAGGAGGAGCGTCCAGCCTCGTTCCTTCACAGTCAGCGCAGGGCATCATCTGTTGTTTTGGCCTGAAAGAAATGCATGAATTGGTGGACAGAACCCATCTCATGCCGTTTCATAGGAGCGTGTAATGTGCACAATAAAGGCATCTGGAATTTGCACAAACAATCCACACTTCCAATAGACACAGTTCAATTCGTTTTTATGGAGAGATTGTTCACAGACAGCACGTGGGCATGTTTTACAGATGTAGAAAGTTAGGCACAGAGAGATGGCAGAGTTCGCAAGTGGTGAGAAGTTTCTAGAACATTGTATGATGCTCTCTTCTTTCTCAAATGTCAGGGACCAGCAGCTGCCCTCTCCTTTGGGGGAGGTAGGTGATGGCTGGAGGCCACAGGAATGCCTTGGTGTCCCCAGGGGACTGGACGGCCAGCTGCTCTCTGACGGGTCTCTGGTGCACTAGCCCAGTTTTCATCCCCAGCATTTGCTCTGACTTCCTGCTTTATGAACACTTCTCATGGAGCTTGCCGACTTCAGTAGCGTCTTTCTCAGACCCACCGGTGCTGTTTTCCGGAGCACCTCTGTCCCTTCCATTATTTGTCTTCCTTCCTCATGCATACTTCCTTTGGGGATAAACCTAGTCTTCAACCATTCTTCTTTCTGAATGAAATCATCAAAGACCATAGCTTCCCCCATAAATGTTCTGCTCCAATTTTTAATAAAGAATCAGCAGGGGAGGACTGTTTTCAGAGGGCACCTGTACCCAGTCTGAATTTACAGGTCTTCATGCATTCATTTTAGTTAGTTTTAGGCACTCTCTGTTTGTGGCCCGGGGTAATTCCTGTCTGGACATAGGGTTGGAGTACCTTCACTGGAGCTGAGAGTACTTTGTTTTATTATTATGTTTTATTTTATTTATATTTTTATATTTTATTATTTTCTGTCACTACTAACACAACACCACAGACTGGGTAAATTCTAATGAAAAGAGGTTTATTGAGCTCGCAGCTCTGGTTGAAGGTCAAGTGGCACATTAGGTGTGGTTTTGTTGCTTCTTTCTGGCAGAGTCGCCAGGCTTCGCAGGCCATCCTGTGGCAGGAGATAGGGCGTGTGCGAATGTCCTCTGTTCTCTTGCTCTTCTGATAACTAGCATTCAGCCCGGGGCACGCCACTCTTGCTGTTCACCACGTCGCTTCCCGAGGGCCCCGCTCAACTCACAGCTGGGCTAAGTATCATCCTTTTACCAGGCTTTGCAGTGGGGATGAAGCTTCAACATGCGTCATAGAGGGAGTAAACCATCTCCAGACCCCGACCGACCTGCGTCTGCTCTATTTCAAAATTGAGTTTAAAATGAAAATTTAAGGCACAGAAACATTTTTATTTAAGGAAAAAAAAACCCACTGTTTCTCTGCTAGCTTTTGAAAACTTCACTGACAGGCTTTGATTAACGACAATCAAAAATGCCCTGTAAGGAATTTAATTACGGTGTGTCTCTGAGAAATTGTTTTTAGGAACGGGTCTACGTTGAATTTTGAGTTCTTTTTCTAGATTTGATTGGTCACTCAAAATCTATGACGACTCACTATAGCTTAAGTGATTATCCCTGCAGACGGTTCATCCAGTGAAAGCGCTGGTGGGTTGGGATGTAGCTTAGTGGGAGAGTCCCTGCGGAGCATGCGCAAGGCCCTGGGCTCGATCATTAGCATCACCGAAGTAAGAACATAAGTAGGGGTGGTGGGTTGCGTAAGTAGAAGGCCCAAACGCTGACTCCTTACAGCTTCAGCCGTTCACGCTCCTCCTGGAGGGTGTTTAAACAAATTCACTTAGTTTTCAAACTTCCTTAACATTATTACCAATCCCACCTCCCTCTAAGTAGCTCTTACATGTGGTCATGTCTGAGAAAACTTTGAAATTTCCAAGTATTGTATAGCCATGACATTTGTATAAATAGAGAATTCAGTCTCCTGTGTCCTGACTTGCCATCGTTGTAAAGGTTTGTCCTTTCCCTACTTTCTTTTTAAGATTTATTTATTTTATTTACACAAGCGCCCTGTCTGCATGTACACCTGCATGCCATAAGAGGGGCGTCTGACCCCGTTATAGATGGTTGTGAGCTATCATGTGGCTGCTAGGAATTGAACTCAGGACCTCTGGAAGAGCAGTCAGTGCTCTTAGCCGCTGAGCTGTTGCTCCAGACCCCCTACTTTATTTCTTACAAGGTGAGGCCATTTCAAGGATCAGTAGTTTTTAAGCCCTTCCAACAGGCACATTTGCTGATTCTAAGATGAGTGTTTCTGATGTGGTGTGTTTGTGTGTATGTGTGTCTGTGTGTGTGTGTGTGTGTGGTGTGTGCCTGTGTGTATACTATATGCAGGTTCCCATGTGTACCTGTGTTCCATATGCTGTTCCAGTCTGGCTGGGAGTTTTCAGGTTTTCCCAGAGGCAAACTCCACTTCTGAGGCTCTTCTATATTCCTCGTTGGAGGTGCAGCGAGAAGACGCTGTAGCGGTTCTTGGGGAAGGCATTGACCACCCTCATCTCAGCAGACAGGAAATAGGAAAAACAAAAGTGTTCTCTTCCCATGCGTTCTGGGTATCCCAACTCAGCTCTTCATACTTGGCCAGCAGGCCCTGTACTTATCTCCCGTGCTTAATGTTTGTCTATCAAGCATGAGATATTACCTGTGTTGAGTTGTAGGTTTGGATCTTAAGAGCGTTGTTCCTCAAAGAAGGTGTATTATATGAGAAGTAGGGTGTACGGAGGAAAAAACCAGGGAAACCAAATACATGAGCTAGCCATGTTTATTATTATTCCAGAGGCCTGCTTGGTAACGCGTGTGTGTTTGTTGGTGTGTGTCTTGTCGGGAGGCTGGGGACAAAAGGGAACGTCCTGCTGGCTGGCAGGGGTGCAGCACAAAGACACTTTATATTTAGTAGGTCACTGACACGCTGAGGGCCCGGCCGTCTTCTGTGATACCGCGTTTCCAGTGCGCACGTTTCCAGTTCTCCTTATCCTTCTCTTTACCTTGTTTTTTTCTTTCAGGGCCCTTGAGGTAAAGCCAAGATGTCCGTAGCTCCAGAGTTGGGAGAAGTACTCTCAACAGCAAGCATTTCCTGTCTGCTGAGATGAGAGTAGGCAATGCCTTCCCCAAGAACAGCTACAGCATCTTCTCTCTGCACCTCCAACGAGGAATATAGAAGAACCTCAGATGAGAAGTGGTGTTTGCCTCTGGGAAAAGCTGAAAACTCCCAGCCAGCTCGTACTGGTTTGCTTTAAAAAGGCGACCTTATCAGACGGGAACAGCGTACAGAGCACAGGCACAAAACACAATGTTTTCTGATGTCAGATGATGACACATGTTGGGGGAAACTGGCTTTTCACCAGCCAGAAAGAGCTTCGCTCAGAGAGCACACTGAAAGGAAACACAGCTATCCTTACGCAGAAGGAAGGAGAACGGTCTACGGTCTTCAAGGACAACTGTTCCAGGAGAAGTGACCATGGAAACCAAGGAGACTAGGTAAATAGTTAATGCTTTAAATGGTAATTAGTTCATTTGTTTATGTGTATGTGCGCTTGTGAGCATGGAGGTCTGGGAACTAGTTTTAGAAGTCAGTTGTCTTTCTTTCTCCAGTGTGGGTTCCAGGAATCAAATTCAGGTCATCAACCTCGGTAGAGGGCAGAGGGCAGAGGGCAGAGGGCAGAGGGTAGAGGGTAGAGGACAGAGGGTATAGGGTATAGGGTAGAGGGTAGAGGGCAGAGGGCAGAGGGTAGAGGGCAGAGGGCAGAGGGTAGAGGGTAGAGGGCAGAGGGTAGAGGGTAGACGGCACCTTTGTTCTCTGAGCCATCTTGCTGTCCCCATGGTTGCTATTTAATGAGTATATACCTGGTCATATAAGCTTAAGGACTTGTACAAAATTGTGTGTTTATTTATTACTCTTGAAATTTATATGTGCTCTTTTTCATTTTGAATGTTTTTAAATGAAATAGAATTACATAACCCTCCCTTTTTTCCTCCCTGCCCCTCCCAGCTGCCCTTCCTTGAACTCCTCCAATGCCCCCCTCAAGTTGATAGCTTCTTTTTTGATAATTATTGTTATATACATGCATATATATATGTATACATGTATGTACATGTATGTACAAATATATATAAAGCATGCTTTTCCCTAGGCATATAGCAAGAATACCACTCTTATTTGAGTGATATATTGAAGTAACATGTTCAAAAATTGAATTTTTAGTGTCATAGAAACAAGAAAGACTTCACACGTTAATCTAATCATATTAACAAATTCAAAGACTTCTCAAATTTTATTTTTCAAACTTGAAATACTTAAGGAATTTTTTTTAAAAAAATGATGTTTCTGTACTAGCTTTTTGAAAACTGTACATTAAATACAAACACTATTACTTTTTTCAGGAGAAGTTGTTCCCTATCATTGTTAGGAGTGATTACGGAACTGGTTCTTGGCCATGCATTCCAGGCTGGCCTTGAACTTGTCCCCTGCCTCAGTGCTGGGATCAATGCTCGAGCCATCACACGTGGTTGTTTGTAAAGCATATGAATGCATATGGGTACCATCAAACTACCGGCATATTCAGTTACCCGCTGCATTTGCTAGAACTATGGAGAGTCAGCTGAAATTAATTTCTTTACTATTACTGATGCCGTTATTGAAACACCCATGGCTCTTTGCAGTATTCTGTAGATTTTTAAAACTTTCTCAAGGACTTCCACAGTGGTGCCTGTCCTTTTAATTTGGCAAGTAGATGCTTTTACAAACGAAAAGTGAAACTGTCTTTGTTTAACTCAACAGTTGGCTGTTTTGTTTTAAGACATTTCATTTGCAGTCATTATACATGACCATTCACTGGTCCTGACACTAACAACACATTGTCAATCAGCAGGACAAAGCCCAGCAATGTAGGTAGTTTTGCAATCACTATCACAAGGTGATAAACTCTATTTATTTCTAAAAAGAAATTTGAATTAAATTCGAGTCTGATTTTTCAAAGAATGACACGATATAGGCTGTATGTAGTTCATTCCTAAAAACTGAAACGCCAGGGACCGGCAACACACACCTGCATGCCAGCACATCCATGTTTGTCCACATGTACAATTGTGCATCTGCTGACAGCTTCACTCAGCTCGCTGGCTGTAGAGCCCACGTGTTTCTGCTGGAGTTCAGACTTGAGCTGATGGAATGAATCCTAGCAGAGACAATAGGGAAAATTACTAAGAAGAGACATCGGAGGAAGATTCTTGCTATACTGGACCTGACAGAATGATCACATGGTGAAGGTGACCAGACACCCAGGGTGGATCCTAAGTGGATTTAGTGGGATGCTTGCTACAGCTGAGCCCGGCAGGATAGCGACAGGACCAGATTGAATAGAGGGAGAGATGGACTGGAATTTGGTTAAGGAGAGTCTTTTTATCCCTCTTCGTATTCAAAGAACGATGAGACATCCTTCTCTGAGTCTATTCCTCATCCCATCCTCATGGCTACCGAGGACCATTGAAAGCATCTGTTGGGACTCCACATTCAAGAAGTCAGGCACTTAGTGAGGGAATTCCTATGACAATAAAAAGAAAGGCAAAGACCTTCGGGAACAATTATAAATCTAAGTTTTAGTCTGGGGGGGTGGCAGTTGGAATTTCTAGATGACCTAGATGCTTCTTCAGCTGATGGAGTCAGGACTCCATGGATGCAGTGGACTTCCTGTTCAAGTGTCTCTGGAGATGGGCTGGATACCACCATCAGCCCCGGTCACTGCCTGGAGCAGAGCACAGGGGAGCAGGAGGAGGCTGAGGGATCGTGTGTGGTTTCCCAGGAGTTGCCAGAGCACACGAGCAGCTGTGAGTGGGTGACGAGAGACTTGGGCTGCTGGGGTTGAAGAGCAGAGGTTGTAAAACAAGAGAATAACGTTATTTTTGTGGCACCTAAAATTTGAAAGTAATAAACAGGATCGTGGTAAATAGCATGAAGCTGGGGTGTGCTGTAGAAAACAAATTTTCTAGGGGTGTGGTGGAACGTCTGTAGTAGTCGTGAAATTAGTATTACTTCCCAAATGAATATAGTCTAGAGACAGGAAGACACTTTCAGAAGATTTGATACCGTATTGTGTAAACATGCTAAATAACCCCTCCTTAGTCTTATGATAATGAACAGGAGTTTCATAAGGCAGAACATGTTTGGAGGGATTGTTTTGCCCCCTGGGAAATCTCAAGGTCAGTTTGAGACCTATATTCATTTAGGATTTAATTTAAGGAAGGCCAAAAAAAAAAAAAAAAAAAAATGTCCAAAGCATCAAAACATTTGAACATTTGACCAAACAGGATCTTAGGTTACTGTGATGAAATTCTTATCTGTCTACTGAGCCAAAGTAACAAAGACATTCAAAATGAGGAAACAGGTATATAGGAAAAACAAATCTTCAGAGGCTGGAGACATGGCTCAGTTAAAAGCTCTAGATGCTTCTGAAGAAGACCTGGCTTTGGTTCCCAACACCCACATGATGCCTCACAACTGCCTGGAATTCCAGTTCCAAGGGGTCCAGCACCCTGTTGTGGCCTGTGAGGACTCCTGCATACATGCGGTGTACATAAACCTGAGCAGGCACACACACACACAAATTTAAAAAAAAGTGTGTGCATTTGTGCTTTTGCTTGGACGTGTATCTGTGTGAGGGTGTCAGATCCCCTGGAACTGGAGTTACAGACAGTTGTGAGCTGCCATGTGGGTTCTGGGAAGTGAACCTGCTCTGGATTGCAGCCACTGCTCATAGCTTCTGAGCCATCTCTCCAGCCCCTAAAAAATTAAAATCTTTAAAAAATACCTTCCTTCTTTTAAAAGTTTAGATGAATTACACAAAGAGCAAAGAAATTTCCTGCTAGATGTGGTGGTGCACGCCTTTAATCCCAGCACTAAGGAGGCAGAGGCAGGAGATCCGCAGGCCAGCCTGGTCTACAGAGTAAGACAGTGTCTCAAACAAAAGAGACACCCACAAACAAACAAAAAAAAAAACCCACACAAAAACAAACACGCCCCCAAACTTTTTGTAATCTATTTTATTCAGACAAGATCATTAAACAAAAGCAAAATAAAACAAACAAAAACCCCGCAACTCAACATAATAAAAATGCAGTTATTTCTTTTTTTAAAAAAAAAAAAACTTTAAATTAATGTACCTATCTCTCATCTTGGCAAGTAATTATTTTGTACAAAGCTTCTAAAACCGTTTACATTCATTCAGTTTTCTGTTCAGTGTTTCTCTTTATTCGTTCCGAAAAAATTAGTCATTTTACTTTAGAAAAAAAATAACTTTTTAAAATTTCTCTCTTTTTTTTTTTTGAGACGGGATTTCTCTGTCGTAACTCTCTGGCATCCTGGAACTCACACTGTAGACCAGGCTGGCCTCGTACACACAGAGAGCCGCCTGACTCTGCCTCCCGAGTGCTGGGATTAAAGGGGTGCGCCACCACCGCCCGGTAACTGTTGTTATTTTAATAGGTTCGTTTATGTATTGGTTCTAACTTTTAAGTTTCTCATTATTTTTAATTATACGTGGGTGGGGTGGCACACATGAGTGCAGGTGCCCACAGAAGCCGGAGGTAGCGGATTCTCCTGGAGCTGGAGTGACAGGCAGTTGTGAGCTGTCCAACAGGGCTGTTGGAAACTGAACTCGGGCCCTCTGAAAGAGCAGTACGGGCTCTTAACCGCTGAGCCGTCTCTCCAGCCTCCTGTTACTTCTAACTATGAACAACTGATAATCCTTTCGTTGAGTGCATGCACATGTGCATATGTGTTTGCGAGCATGCCCGTTTGAGCACATGCGTGTGGAGACTAAAGGTGACCTTCAGGATCCGCCCACTTGTTTCTTTTGAGACAGGGTCTCTTATTGGCCCAGAGCGTGCTGAGTAGGCAATGCTGGCTACCCATCATGCACCAGGGATCCAGATCTGGGATTATAGGCAGGCACTGCTATGTCTGACTTCTTATATGGGTTCTGAAGATCAGATTCAGGTCCTTAAGGTTGCATGGCAACCACTTTATGGACTGAGCTCTTTGCAGCTCCCTAGTAACCTTTTATTATTACTTTTAACAAAACAGAATGTACACACTGTGAATTGCCGGCCATTAGCCAGCACGGTAGAGAAAGTTATCTAATTTTCCTCCGACACTATCTCACAGGTTTCGTAGGCATGCTGATTTATAGTACAAGGTTTCATATTTCTCAACAGACTAAGATACAGCTGGCATCTCTATA
Source organism: Cricetomys ansorgei (assembly GCA_026225945.1). Taxonomy (NCBI): domain Eukaryota; kingdom Metazoa; phylum Chordata; class Mammalia; order Rodentia; family Nesomyidae; genus Cricetomys; species Cricetomys ansorgei. Next base: position 8,864,681 of record JAMJFZ010003384.1, read on the forward strand.
CAATATAAAAACAAGCCAAAACCACAGAAACCTGTATGTGGCAATTGGTGTATACACGATATGTTTTATTTAGACATTACCTAGCGCAACTCTAAGGTTATGAGTTGCAAAGAGATTTTGGAATCTTTTCAGCAGACATGTTGTAACATTAAAAAGCCTAGCTACCATCTCCAGCTACTACTCTGTTAACTATATACGGCATAGGTATGTCAGACATAACGTCAGACAAACGTTAAGAAAGAGAAGCGGGAAGAGAGAAAGAAAACGAAAACCCTGAAAATGTCAAATACATTAATTTTGATTTGTTTCCCTGATGTTCCTGATGTCTGTGTAGTGATTGGTATCAGCAATTCATCTTTTACTTATACATTTGTTCTAGGTTATAACTTAATAACCTGGAACACAATTTAAGTTTTAAAAATTGCTTTAAAATTTTGTAGCTGTATATATGTGTCTGTGTCTGTGTGAGTATGCACATGCAAATGCAGGCACCCACAGAAACCAGAAGAAGATGTTAGATTCCCTGAGTTACCTAGGTGGTTGTGAGCCACAGCATGTGGATGCTAGCAACCGAACTCAGGCCCTCTGAGAGGTTAAGATATCTCTTAACCACTGGACTATCTCTTCAGCCCCTTAAAAATAATTTCAATCAGCTAGTGGAAAGGGACAGGTCGGAGAGGAGCCGGTATGAGGAAGCCATTGTCATTCCAAGTCACCCTCAGTAAATCAGACACAAGAAGAAGACTTCAGGAGAGTTGTAGGAGTACGGAGCACACCGGCCATGCTGGGGTGAGGTGAGGATTCAGACCTCAGAAGTTCCTGTAAGCGTAAGTTTCTGTATACTTAACCAGGGGTGCTGTGTAAACAGAGATACTTGGGACACCAACCTAGCTGTCTCAGCCTCCATGAGCTTGGAGCTCTAATGGAGTCTTTATCCACCCGAGACTCCATGCAGTCTCCAGAGCATTCCACTCAGGACTCTGGGAGGTAGACTCACTCTACTACCAAGTAGCTCAGGAGTGTGATCCCCCAGAAATTGCTGATCAGTCACCCTGGAAAGATGGCAAAGGTTTCAAGAATGTGCACCTGGAGTCCTGGGTGAGGGCTCTGAGTGCTCAGTGGTGAACCTTGACCTTGTACACGAACATAGTATTTCTGATCCTTGCTACGTTGATGAGGAAGACTATTTTGGACTGTGGGGACAGGTACCAAGACTTCAACAATGAGGTGGAATGTCAGCTCAACTTCTAACATGGCAAGACAGCTGAGCATTCCAGCCAATGGGCAGATAGAGGGGGTCTATGGAAAGCCATGAAGGGATTCTTGTTACCACAGGATTCCTGAAGCAAGAAACAGAGTGATGAGTATGTAGACCAGGGGATTCCTGAGCTAACGGAGCATTGTCTGCTGTGACTGGCTTTCGGGCAAAGCCAGCGTGCTGATGGGGCCTGTTGAATAGGGGTCTATCTGTAGCTGGTCAAGTGATTATCTGGGTTTGGTCAAGAAGAGCACCTCACCAGACTCACAAGGAGGCATCCCCTGCCCCTTCGCCTACCTATTTGTAGGCCAGCCCTGTGAGCCAGAATTTACATCGATTCTAGGACTCCAGGATGCTGAGAATTCTTGAAACTAACTGTCCTCAGAATCATGCATTCAAACTATCACAGAGTAAGGATTTGTTGTGCACCAAAGCCTTTCATTATAAGAATAAAACGGATACAAATACCAACTTTTATGAATCTTACATTTTAGCAGGGTGTGCTCATTAGTTTTTGCCTAACTTGACACAAACTAGAGACACCTGGGAAGGGGGAACCTTAATTGAGAAATTGCCTCCATCAGGCTGACCTGTGAGCATATCTGTGGGCATTTTCTTGATTGATTGATGAATTGATTGATTGATTGGTGTGGAGTTCTCAGCTCTCTGTGAGTGGTGCTACAATTGGGCAGGTGGTCCTGGGCGCTATAAGAAAGCAGGCTGAGCAAGCCGTGGGAAGCGAGCCACTGTGAAGCTTTTCTCCACAGTTCCCCACCTTTGCTCCTGGTTGAGTTCCTGCCCTGACACCCCTCAGTGTTGGACTATGATTGGGACATGTTATGTTGAGACATTAACCCCTACCTTCCTTAGCTGCTTATAGAAATGGAAACAGAAATAGAAACAGCAATAGAAAGCAAACAAAGACCTGGGACAAAACAACAATAAGGTAATAAATTATACAGTGTGTGGTATGATGGGGGAAAAGGAAAGGGAGCACCTGTTGACCCCTAGTGGGACCAAGAGCTACAGTTTTATGTAGCATGGTCAGGGCACACTGGTGATCAGAAGGGGGAGGGAGATCTGAGCAAATATTGAAGGCAAGGAGAGACTTGGTCATGAGCCATGTGGGAAGAATGTTCTAGGCCCTGGGTCTCCTTGATGGAGAAGGAATCACTCTCAAAGTGTCCCTGTAGCTGGTCTATTGAGGGGCAGAGATGGAAGCTGGGGAGCCTATCACAGGGTTTTACACTCCAGACAAGAAGTGATGCTGGCTCTGACCAGCAGGTTGGGTATTGGAGATACTCAGCTGATAGCTGTGTGCTGGCCTGCCTGGCAGTCTCTCCAAAGACAGTGTGTCTCCAAATGCCCTGCCTACATCAGTATGTTGATTACCCTGAAGAAGAATGTCAGCACCAGGTTATTATAGATGTTCTAGAGGTTTTCCAGAAACAGATTTCCTAGTTCACCAGAGTCAGTTGGGTGGCTCACACTTCAATTTTGGTACTAGCTACCTAGAGTTAACACAAACCCTGGACATTAAAGCCCAAGTCCCGTGAGACTGTACCTACTTGAGATGTCAGGTACCCAGACCTCCTACATGTCTGCCTACTTAACAGCAAGTTGAAGGATGCCTACGATGGTTCCTAAAACTGGGTTTCATAATTTGATGAAACAACTTAGTCCTGAGGAAAACACTTTTCCTAAGATTGCAGTGTATTATAAAGGGTTCTATGCAGGAACAACCAACTGACAGAAGTGCAGAGGGTACGGTGTGGTGAGGGATGCTGGCATGGATCTTTCCCTCCCCGCTCTGAGAATCCACCTTCCCAGCACCGTGATGCATTCACCAAATTTCGAGCTCCCTCAGCTCCATCGCCTCAGAGTTTATATTGAACTTCCATTAAATTGAAATAACTTAGTCACTGGCCACTGATGACTGAATTCAATCTCCATCTCCTTTCTTCTCCCTGGGGCTTCTTAAGGGTGGGGAGGAAAAGAGGACTTAATTACATGATTTTGTTCCTCTGGCCACTAGCCCCCACGTTGAGGGCACTAAGAGTCACCTCTACACCTAAGGTTCAAAGGACTCCTGTGAATAACTAAATATGCTCCTATTACTCAGCAAGATTCAGGGGTTTTGGGTGCTCGGTGCCGGGAACCAGAGACTAAAGCCAAATATATGTTTGTATGATGCCCCTAATGGAAGCAACAACTATGCAGATGGGAGAGCAAAATCTTCAGGACGGCGAGCAGATCTGCAGTCTGAGTGTCTGGAAGCAAGCTCAGACATGAAAGAGCAGGTGGGCAAGGGAGAGCCAAGACAACAGGCCAGCCCAGCGTGCCCGATGAAGGACAGACGTCGAAGTCATTCGAGCTCGAAGCCATGTTCAAGTAGCAGTGCCTGGTGCTAGGGGCAAGAAGCCCATGAGTACAAGGACAAATTAGTGTGCACCACACGTTTCCCTGGCTCCAAACCTCCTCTTGTGTGACAGGACCCCAACCCCCTTGCTGTTATCTGCTTCAGTTTCCTCCCAGCTATTTCTGGGCATGCTTGGGGAAGGGATAACTAAAAGGGCTTAGGGATACGTTTGCTTGTGTTCTTTCCACTCGAGCCCCTTGGCCCTGCAGTCTGGTGCCACGCCTCTGCAGCTGGTGCTCTGGGCAAGATGTCATTCCCACGGCCCCAGTGGAGCCCTCGAGCCCAGAGCTACTTGCATTGTGTGGGTGGGGGCGTAGCAGCGGGGACCTTGTAGCGATGCTGTGGGAAGTCAGTCTTGCCCACTATTTATATTTTTATCAAATCATTTCTATCACTATATATTTATTATAGAAAACAATGTGTTTCATCATGGCATTTTCCACACAAGCTTATCATAGCCGCTTGCTTCTCTCACAGTCCTTCGGTCGCTCTCCCTCTGGTCCCCATTCTGCTTTCAACTGTGTAATTCTTAAATTGACGTTCTGCATGTGAGAGATCTCATGTCTTTCTGGGGTATCTGTCCCTTATTTCCTCCGTACTGTGGCTTCACCTTGTGCCTTCCCAGGCTCAGAGCCACTACCCTGCAAGTGGCCAGGAGACAGGAATGTGGGACCTGCTCTGACCCTGCATCTCCTCTATGCCTTAGAAACAGCTACATCCAAACAGTGCAAAACAAACATCCTGTAAGTACCCTTCTACCTCTGTACAGGGAAATGGGGTCATGGAATGGTGTAAGCCACGCTGGCTCTGCTTGCTTTGAAATCTCAGCTTTGCCGTTTGTAGTGCTGTGGCCATGAGTCCATGACTCTTCCCATGAGAAGAATCATCCCACAGCCCTGCTGAGCTGGACCTGTGATTCCACACTGATGAGCGCCTGTATACCTGACTTACGGCTCCTTGTCATAACGGTGAACTGCAGTGTAATGCTCAGTATCCACCATGCCTCATGTGTTTGAATACCTGGCCGCAGCTGGTGGTGCAGTCTGGGGAAGTTATGGAACCTCTCTCAGGTGTGTGGACCAACTAGAAATGGGGTGCTGAACTTAGGCCTTGAAGGCTTTATCTGCTACTGGTTCCCACCCGAGTGTCCTGCTTCCTGCTTTGGTACCGTGTGAGGAGTCACTACATGCTCCAGCCTTGCCTGACTGAGGCCATGAACCAGAAGAAACTCTTCCTCCCTTCAGTAGCTTCTGTCAGATGTTCTGTCACCCTGACCAGAAAAACAGCACAGTGAGTTCGTTTCACCTTCTTCCTGGGATGCTGAGTGGACAGACACTCAGGCTGCATCCCCAGAGTGAGTGGGATCAACAATGGCTTATAGAGAAAGGTCGAAATGAACCATGAATGAGCATCCTTGAGCCCATGGGAGCCAGCAGCAGAGGCTTATCACTTCTTGAAACAAGGCATAGGGGCTGAACAGGTTGAGCACCTCTGGTCCCAGTGTGGAAAATCTGAAATGCTGCTATCAATGGAAAACTCTACATGATCTCACATGTGGGGTTAAAAAGCAAATGTACTAAAACACACACACACACACACACACACACACACACACACACACACACACACACACATACAAAATCACAGCCAGGATATCTGTATGAAAGATACCTGAAATATAAACGACTTTGAGTTTAAACTTGTGAATTAGTTAGTTTTGTCCTAGGACGAAAGCAAACTAGTACAACTTGTATCTGTCTACAAGATACATTGTGTATATGCTAATATGTCCAAAATGAAAATATCCTAAATCAGAAACAGTTCTGATTCCAAACATTTCAGATAAACGGTGCTCATTCTGTACTAGAACCTTGGATCCGTAGTGTGGTAGTGTAGAGCAAGACTCCTGGAGAAAGGTGGTCACCTTGACTTGAAGATCAGAGGCAAGCTATGGTGAAATCCAAGGTGGTGTTGGACAGTGACTTTGTGAATTCACTCTCCTTTCCCTGAGCTCTCTCTGAAACCCCACATGGTCCATGTTTAGCAGAATGCCCAGCGTCCTCGAAGGTTAGCCTGGGCTGGAGAGTTTGGAGGGACCCTGTGTAGAGACACGTGCCTCCTTTAGCTGGACTGGGCAGGACTCCATGCTTGTTCTCAGTGCCTCTTTACTTCTCTAAAAACGTTATCCTGAAATTTTTCAGGCATGTCCAAAGAAAATGAGGAAGATGCTCTGAGGGACACCCGCACACTCACCTCCTACTGAAGCTCTGCCTTCCTCTGCTTCTGCATTTTGAAGGAAGTCTCAGACATCACACAGTACTCTGGTCCCCACAGCCAGGCCCCTGGAACACACGTGCTTTGAGGCAGGCCCTGCTGTGTAGGGCTCCTGAACTGCATGGCAGTTATCTGGAGGTGTGAGGAGCTGCTGCTAGGTGGCTGCAGACTGGAGATGGGGACTCTAAGGATAGAGTCTTCAGGGTGGAGCCAGGGTGCATCCACAGCAAGCCCTTGAGTATGGGCTGGTAACTCACATGAACATTTGCCATTTCAGTTATGGTGCTGGAGCCCAGTGCTGGGACCCAACCCCTCTTGCATGCTAGGCAAGCGATTTACCACTGAGTCAAATCTCAGCCCAAGTCTTTACCTATTTATTTATATTTATATATATATAACATAAATATATATTATATATAATATATATATTTAAATTGTGTGTATGTATGGGCATGTGGCAGTAGTGTCGGAGAGCAGAGGACAACTTCAGGACTTGATGCTTTCCTTTCACGTGACTCCTATGGATCAAACTCAGATCCTCAGGCTTAGCAGCTGAGTCGTCCTGACAACCATGGGCACCGTCACTGAAAAATCAGCTGATAACTTTCTCTGAGAATAATGAAAAGTTCTTGTATTTTCCAGAATTTTAAAACATCATAATTTTAAATGAACTCATTAACCGAACGTCCCGGGGGAGGGAATCCTATTTAGAAATGGTGACTCAGAGGCCGACTGAGTAATGCAGGAGTAGGCAAAATGATTTCTCTGTGATTCTTTAATGTAAATTAATCTCATCTGTGCCGTGCTATTTAGTTTAATGCAGCGGTCCTAAGGAGGAACAGACTGTAATCTCAGCACTTGGGAGGCAAAGGCAGGTGAATTATTGTAAGTTAAAGGGAGTTTGGGCTACAGAGTGAGTTTCAGGCTAGCCTGGGCTACAGAGTGGGACTCTATCTCAAAAACAAAACAAAAGCAAAGACATAAACAAAATACCCAAGGCCAAATATCTCCACCCAAACCCCCAAAACAAACAAACAAGGCAGTTCGTAGACAGACAGACAAGACACGGATCTTTTTTTTTAGAGCCATGCCAATGTCTACACAGTTTGTAACTCCTAGATCAAGTGAACGGGTTTTATAGGAGAACCGTTCCTAAATCACCGTAGAGAAAAATATGATTTTCTTGTTACTGAGACCCGGAAAGTGTAGGCAAAACAATCTGGCCTTTGAACGTATGATGAAAGTGCTCCTTTCTCCCTCACTGAAACCACCGTGGCCAAAAAGAGGGAGAGGAGGAGGCGGCGGGTGGAGGAGGAGATCTAGAATCGGTCACATATGAGGAGGGGAGATGACTAAGTGAGAAGTCCAGAGGGAACGGATTTCAGCCACTAATTTATTTGTTCATTTCTTTGTGGAGAAGAAAGGGAACAGGTGTGTTCTTCAAGAACAGCCATGTACTATAAACCCTTCATACACATTCATTAACTGTTCTTTTGTTTTTTTATTTTTTTAAATAGAGTACTTACAGAATTGGTCCTTTCTAAACTCAGAAAAGGATAGCGTTTGTCAAGAGAGGATACTTCGTACTCACCTGGCTACATGAGGAAGCTACTGCCCCTTCTCTGTCTATTGACCAGGGCGCTGGAAAACACAGACACTCGGAGAATCATCTCTTTACACTTTATTAATTGGCAGTGCTTGGACAGTTTCATACATGTATACAGTATGTCCTGATCGTATCCACTCCCAACTCCCCCTCTCATTCCTGCTTCCATTTTATAACTATCTAACAGAAGCAGCGGGAGCCTGTGGGGAAATGGCTCGGGAAGTGAGAAAGTGGTGGGATTTGGGGACGGAGCTTCTGTTCCAGTGCAGTGCTAGTGGAGGATCCTGTCATCCTGGGCTTTATGGACTCATCCCCAGTTTTCCTTAAAATAAAAAGTAAAAGGCCCGTGACCAATTTCTAACTGGCTTCGTCTCTAGTGGATGCCTGCAATGACCGTACCTGTGAGACAGTTAAAGCTTGCCATGTACAGACCCTCAGCTACATGCAGGAGGTGGAAGCATGTGCTCTCCTCTTCATCAGATCTGCCAGGCCTCAGGTATGCTCCCACAATCTGTTGTTTCAAGTTACTGTGGCAATGGATCTCTAGGAATCAGGCTAGTAACCATTTGTCTGCTTTTTGACAAGCCCAGATGTTTAGAAATGGCGTAAACCACACGTTGGTATATTATTTTGAAAAATCTGTAGCTGGGTTGAAGGTGTAGCTCAGCAGCATGTATTCGCCTACCTTAAGTCCCTTGGCTTAATCCTCAGTAGTAAAAACAGGCCCTTCCTACACCAACAGTGCAAACCCCAGTTGTGAACATGAGCAAGAAATTTTAAAAAGGCTGATGACAGAAACTAGTCCCTTTTGTATTTGTAAACAACCTGACATTTTTCAGCGATTTCTGACCAGAGAATATTTAATCAAATTATACTCTTGGGATTCTCTCCGATATACTATTTCAAAGCAAAGTAGAGGAGAATGTATTTTTAGACAAGTAGCTTAGCTAAATATAATTAGCTGAATAGAAATAGACAGTTGTAGCGTCTTTCAGCTAAGTAGAGGAGTGTAAGATTTTTGCTGAATATCTCTACTTTGTAATTCCTATGTGTATGTTTATCCCATACGTTTAGTATTAAGCTGATGATATCTAACCACAAGGGTATAAAAGCCTAAGTAAAATGCTCAGAAATCCTTTCTTTTCAAGGTCTCTGATGGAACATTACAGGTCACAGACAGAGGAAGGCATGTTAAAAAGAATTGTGTGAAATTACTTTTAGGCTGTGTGTGTGTATGTGTGTGTGTGTATATATATATATATGATGTATCTGAATCACAAATTAATTTCTTGTTTAGATTCAAGTCTTATCCAAAAGTAATTCATCATATATGTGCAAATATTCCAAAATTGGAAAAACCCCAGATCCAAAACACTTCTGGTCCCAAGTATTTATTGCAAGGCATAAACTGTGCAAGTGTTCTGTTGCAAATGTGAGACTTCGTGCCATTTACATCCAGCTAGACTCTAAAAATGCCTTGTTCTTAGGAATTTAGTGTCCTTAGCCCTTAGGAGAGAACTTGGGATATCGTTGACCCTAGAACGCTGACTATGGCCTCTAGCAACCCAAGCAGAGTGTAAACAATCACTTCAAAGTAGAAATCGGTACAACACAGGAGAGACTGAGCCGTCCCCGGCTCCAGGTTTTCTCGCGTTTGCGTGTGCCAGGAGCTTAGACAAGCACTCATTCTCCCTGAGTGCTGGGCCTTCCTTATGACTGTAGATGGTAGAGTCCCCTTGCAGGGTTTGCTGGAAACTGAATATGACAGTGTGCGTGTGGAGGATTTGAAATGTATTGTGTGATCAAGGATAAAAAAATGAGAATTGTTCTGATTGCTGCCATGCTTTCCTTTACAGTGAACCCAAATTTATCGGCTGTAAAATGTGAATACATTGTTGCATAGGACTTTTAATGGTTTGATAACATGTTTCTAGAACATTCTGCGATTGAATAGGAAGCGTCTGGTGTGCACTGAATGCTCCGATCCACAGTGAGTGTCATCACTCTCATTAGACCGTCTTTTCAGTTTCTTACTTCCATCGCTGCTGAAAATGCACACCTTGACAGTGTGGTTCCAGAGGCAACTGGGCAGAAAACCTTTCCAAATATGAACTCTACGTTTCACAGAGTAGTAGAAACTAAGATCCCCCGTTAAAGCATGAACATTTCTGAGAGAGGTGACTGCTGTCTTCCTGTGTGCAGTGATTGAAGGGCACTGTTGAGGGTAACCAGTGTTGCTGGCCGTCACCTATCTAGCCCTGAGGTTCAAAGAAGTGGGGGAAAGTCAGTTCTGATTGTAAATCATATGTGCACACACACACACACACACACAGAGGGGAATGCCAGAGCCACTCTGAAGGGATACTTTGCCCCTGGTAGGAGGGACATTGAGTAACTGAAACCTGGCCTTGATGGAGGCAGAACCTCCTGCAGAATCAGTGACACAAGACGCACAGATGTGGCTCTGCAGTGTGCTTGCAAAGAAAGATAATAAGGGAAGAAAAGATAAAAAGATTACATCTCAGGTGTGAATCAACCCGTAGGATAGCGCTGTTGGCCCAGGACAGCCCTGTTAGTGGAAGAAGACCTCTGCCCACCAAAGGCTGCTGCTGGTCTACGTTGGTTCCCTGGACTTCAGCACTTGCCCTTGGGTGGTGATTCTGTCTCGTGTGGGTCTATGTCCCAGTATTGAGATGGTCACAAGCAGAGGTAGCGCTAGGGTCACCACTATCTTAGAATCCCCAGCACCCAGCAGAGGACCAGAATACACAATGCAAGCAGCTGTAGGTCTTGTTTACTGAACTCAACAGAACTGGGGAGGGAGTGGGGGAGAGGGCAGGGCACACTGGGAGAAGAGGCCAAGCTGAGATGAAGGGTGCTAGGCCCTCAAGACCCTCTTGCCTACGTTCATATCAGTCTTAACTGCTCAATGATCAAGCCAGAGAGAAGGGGAAGGAAGAGGCCCGGATGGAGTGAGAAGAGCATGGAACCTGCCACCTGTTTGTTCACTGTTGCTAGGAAGCAACATGGAAGCAATCACAAGCATCCATCTGTGGTCCCTGTTATTATACCAGTGGGTAACTCACCTTCTTATTCTGAGAACAAATGAGCACTCCATGGTCAGCAATGGCTCACTCCTCCCTGAAGTAAGTCTAGAAGGAAGAAGCCACCAGTGTCTTACTAGAGGTGACAGGGTAGGCCTGGGTGACTTGTCCATAGCTTCTTGGCTGCGAGAGTGAGGCAAGGGTCACACTTCATCCCCGTGCCCAAGGGGCAGAGGCGGAAGGAAGGAAATTAAGGATGATACTGGAACGTAGAAGACAAAGCAGGAGAGCTGACTGTTGGCGTGGCGACACCCAGAAGACAGAGAATGTGGAGCAGGAGGCTAGCTGTGGGGTTCTTGGTCCCTGCGCTTTTCTACATCGTGCTCAGGCTTCATCAGTTTCATGATGGAAGGACTTCCCTGTGATGCGCCTTGGGTTGAGACTCTCTCATGATACATTGACCCTCTGGACACGCTTCCGCTGTAGGCAGCTCCCTACATCCCGTTTCAGTCTTGTATAGGCAGCTCACCACAGTCCTGTGTTTCCTATATTAACTGCAGAAGAGGATGTTTAACCGTCATCACAAATTCAAAAGCCACATGGAGGCTTAATATTCCCGGGGCCGGTACAGCTCACGATGTGTCACTTCATGAAGTCTGAGGGCGTGAGTCACGGTTTTCCTTTCCAGTGCAAAGTACCAATGTATCACTCAATTGCAGTGTGTGTGTACATGAGGCCCTTAGCGGTTAGTGCTACTTTGGCAGAGCTGTCTTTGAATAACCAACTCAGGATTTTCGGCATCCAAATACCTAGCTCTCATTAAAATTAATGGTATAGTCAAAAAGCCTCATGTAAGAGTCTGTACCGTTCTATTTTAAAATGATTTCACAGCACTCTGTGGGATTCATAATGCCCCATCTTTGGAAGTAGAAAAGGCAGGAATGCTAACTCAGAAACATGACCTCATTTCCCAAGGCATGCTTAATGACACTAAAAATAAACCCTAACTGACTGTGTCCATGTGAGCACACGGACAAGGGAAGTCCGGCCCCGTCTGGCTCACTGGGGGAGGGAGTGTGACCTGCTGCATGAATCCTACCTAGGTCCTCTGAGCCCACCAAGCTGGTGATGCATGTGCCTGAGAGACAGATCCTAGTTAGGGAGGAAATCCAGCCCAAACAGTGGGTGAAGACAGAGACTGAGACGTGCTGGGCGATGCCTCCTGAAGCATCAGACATCCCCAGCAGGACCCTTGCACTGAATTGGAAGGAATGGATGGAGAGGAAGGAAGGGATGTATGCAAAGGTTATGGGGAGCTAGGTGTCCTGGGGCCCAGCATGGAACAAGGAGAGGAGGTCTCTCAGGGAAGCAGGGAAGGAAAGGACTGGATGCACTGGTGAGGAGGCTTTGTTATAGCTTGCTTTGTGTGCACGAGAGAGCAAAGACGCCTGTTTGACTGTCCTGGCAGTAGACTGAGGACATTGAAAGACAGCTAAAAAAAAACAAACCACCAACAATAAAAAGACAACCACCCATTCAGCTCCCCAGAAAAGCCAGCGTAGCTAAGTTACAATGTTCTGTGTCCAGAGAGATCCTTCACATGGTAGACTGGGGGTAGGCAGCCTCTCCTTTCATAGCAGTTATGGGGTTTTTTTGGCATTTTTTCACACAATGAAATATCATTTTACTGAATATGTTTTATTATTTATTTATTTAATTTTAATTTTTTTTTTTTAATGAGCCACAACATTGCAAAACTATTTCCTCCCTCTAACTCTGGAATATGTCCTTTACCCCTGCAAATGAGCCCCTAACCATGAGCATCTCCGTGTCATTCCCACTCCGCATGGGCTCTGGAAACCACCCTTCTGCTTGTGGTTTCTGTGGACCCAGCGATTGGGAGCAGGTAAACAAATGCAGCCATACAGTACGTGGTCATTCACGACTGGATTTTTCACTCTTTGGAATGTTTTCGTGTCTCAATAATCCACACAACTCTACCCAGGGCCTCAAGGGGAGGAAGGATCCAGAGGCACACATTCCCTAGCATGTTGTGTGCAGAGGTACAGCATGCGGGCAGCAGTCAGCAGTCATTCTGCTAGTTGTTCAGCCACGATTACTAAGCATCTATGGTGCTATGGATCGACTTAATGCTCATGTCTCTTTAAAATTCATGTGTTTCAAGCCCTAACCTTCAAGGTAATTAGTGTTAGTGGAGGTCACTGGATGGACTTAGTGTTTCCTGATTCTTGGTGCTTTATTTAGAGAAGTGGTTCTTAACCTGTGGGTCACCACACCTTGAAAGGTCAAACAGCCCTTTCACAGGGGTCACTTGAGACCATCTGCATAGCAGATATTCACATTATGATTCATCATATGCAAAATTACAGTTATGAAGTAGCAACATAATAATTTTATGATTGGGCTCATCACAACACGAGCAACTGTATTAAGGATCAAAGCATTAGGGAAGTTGAGAACCACTTGTTTAGAGAATTAAAACACACACAAAGAGAGAGAGACAGAGAGACAGACAGGAGAGAGACAAAGAAACAGAGACAGAGGCAGCAAGAGGTTTCATTAAGAGTGAAGTGAAAGCGTAAGTTTTAGATACATTGCCAGGAAATGCATCGAGCCTTTTGCGTGAGAGAATACTCAAGGGCCTTGGATAGTATCGAGAATTCCTTTTATGGGGTCCAAGACAGGGAGGAGCTGATTGCTAGGAGGGTCGCTCCGGTGATTCTGTTTTGATTGGCAGGTTTGGGTTAGGTAACCTTTTTTCCTACTGTGCATGTCCCTTCCCATGATGCATCTGATTTTAATTACATATACACCCAACATAAGCATATGATGGCAAGTAGAATATTTGTTTCTAAGAGTTCATTCAGAAGACATAGTTTGCCTTACTGAGCAGGTATCCTCAAACCAGTTTAGGTCAGACCTGCCCCATATCTCCCAATCCCAGCTATGTCTGGGAGCATGTTTGAACAGAAATAAGGTATTATCAAGAGATTGAGAAGAGGAATAACTTATTTCCATTATATAAGTCAAGCATGTGGCTTGATACAGATGTGTGTGTGTGTGTCCCGGGTAACTAATCTTTCCCTAATGCCTGTCAGCATCAACAGTATACAAAGGTAAGGTATATAAGGAGGGTAATTAGGGCTGGATGAATTCATAAGGGTGAGATTCATGATGGGATTAATGTTTTCACAAGCAGAGACCACAGAGAGCTTCTCTTTCTCTCTGCCCCACCCCCACATACAAAGAGGCTATGTGTCTTAAGCCAAGGAAGAGGTGTAGGGATGAGACCTACTCACATGCACTTTGACTTTGAATTCCCAGTCCTCAGTTGTAGTCAAAGATGTATAGGTGGATTTTGTTTAATTATTCTCTTGGGTTTATGGTAGGGGACAGTTTATTTCTTGCTAATTCAATCCCTGGTCCTAGAGGTTTTCAGCCTCCGTACAATCTAATCTTCAATATTCAAGCCAAGACTTTGAAGGCTTCGGGCTCTGTACAATCTAATCTACTAACCTAGACGTAGAAAGTTTCAGCCTTTAAGACTTACTGCTGACTGACTCACTCTAACTAGCTCCTTCTAAATTCAGGGCTGTACTAAACTCTTCTGGTTGGCTGATTCAATTCACTCTCTGCATTGGCTCAAACTCTTCTCCAAGCTGACTAGAGCTGTCTATTTCTGACTGAACTATTCTGACTCTGGCTGACTCCCACAACTTCTCTGATGAACTGCTCTGCTAGGTTTCAAACTGACTCTGATAGCTGATTCTTCCTCCCAAACTCACTCTCCTTGTGCTGAACTACCACTGCATCTTATCTGGCTGACTTTCTAAGTGACATCCTGACTCTCTGAGCTGAGAGCCAGCTTTTATATTAAGAGAGCTAGGTTGTGTCCTCACTCTGACTCACTCTGCTAACTCTTCCTCTGATTTGTCACTTTGCCTGCTCTTCACTCTGGGATTCATCTCAGACATCAGTCTGCCAAGTCTTCACTCTGATTCACTCTCAGACTTGGGATTAAAGGCATGTATTTACTCTGTACTTCACTCTACCTTTGACTTTTTGGTTCTCAGTTGACTAGAATGCTCTGACTCAATCTCCTTCCATTCTCTCAATCTCTATTGCTTCTCTCAACTCTGAAGCTACAGTTTACTCTGAACTGAGATCCATGAACTGAGAACTGTGACCTACTTCTGAACTGATTGCTTCTTTTTACATCCTGATTGCTGGAGTTACAGGCATGTGCCATCACTGTCTTCTGAATTGTGTTTAAAGTGTGCATGTTGGGATTAAAAGCATGTACTAACATTCTTTCTACCTTAGAGCAGCCACGCTGCTGGATTTAAAGAGTAAATGTTCCTCTATACTCAGTACTGTGAGGAGGGTGTTGTTCAGTCCATTCAGTTTGCGGTGTTTTGTGGCGGCAACCTCAAGCAGACGGAGGCTCTGTGGCACATCAGCCTTGCCACCTGCCCCCTCTCCCTCCAGTGCTTGGCAAAGGAGCACTTGGACTTGAATGTGTCAGCCTTGCTCTAGGGGATCACACAGCAACTTAGTGGGTGGTGTATGCAAAAACGGATGAACACTGAGGGCATGTTGAGAGGGTAAAGTAGTTCAGATTGCATTGGGGTGCTGCTATTTTTATAGGGTGGTTGAAGGCAGCTTTCTGACCATCAGTCTGAGAATGGTGCCTAAGTGTAGACAAAAGCTGGTGAGGGAGTGAGAAAGGCCCTCTGGAAGATCAGGCCTAAAGGGGGAGCGGACGAACACGTGAAGACCCTGGGTGAGGGAATGCGCTTTGGTGTTCGAGACTTCAGGTGCCGAATGTGGTGACCACGGTAGGCTGAGACCAGAAATCTGGGGGCATCCTCAGTCTGGGAAGACGAAGCTGGCACGAAGAGGAACTGACCTCCAAGACCCATAGGCTCAATCAGGTTGCTGACTCTGGTCCTCTGTGATAGTGCAACACTGACTTTTCTGGGAAGCCAGACCCCAACTGCTACCACCTGCAGTGCTCAGTCATGGTTTTGTGTGGACACTGGATTGCCAGACCATTTTGCGTGGAGTCACATGCTGAACTCAAATATGCTTGTCTGAGTGGGCATTCGTATCTGAGTGCTCATCTAGAAAGTGCTGTGGAGAGAAAGCAGATGCTGACAGTGCTGTCCCTGACACAGCTGGGGAGTGGCAGGGCTGTGGGGAGGCAGAGGGACTGTGTGGGCATGCCAAAGGCCAGCACGGAGAAACACCTGGCAGGAGCCCAGCCTACCCAGGAGAAGACAGCCCTTCTTGGTTCTTTTAAGACAGGAGACTGATTTGGAAAGCTGTGATGGAGAGTGTTCAAACAACAGGGTTAGAACCTGAGGGGAGGATGGAAGAAGGCTGAGGAGTCAGATGCATAGCTTCGCACTAAGGTGAAAGGTCACTAGTGGGCTGTGCAGCCCCTGGTCCTGCCTTGCTGCCATGGGCCTGGGTGCTGCCTGCCGTCTACGGCAGGGACTAGTGGGGACATCCATGTGGCCTCTTCTCATTCCATGTACACCAACTGCATCTGGTACAGATGGTCTAAAGTCTGGCTGTTGGTCCTGAATCTGGCATCTAACAGTGTTAACAATTCACAATGGCCTAGAGTCCTAAAGACTTGTGGCGTGTTAAAGGGACTGTGACAGTTACCTCCACGTACCAAAGCACGCACACACCTGCATACTTACAACCTTATACACATAGGCTGTCTTGTAGGAACAAACACATGTGATTCTCCCCCTTAAAGAGATACACTTCGTGCCTGGTGGTGGTCAGTCTTTACTGTTAATTTGGATGGACTTGGGGTCACCTAGGAGACAAGCATGGGATGTGTCTGTAAAGGTGTTTCCAGAGGAACAAAGGCCCGCCATGTTGTAGATGGCACCTTTCTATGGGCTGGAGTACTGGGCTGAATTAAACGTGGGAAAGGGGGAAGCTGTTCATTTCTCCCTGCTTCCTGATTGTGGATACATGTGACCTGCAGCCACCATGCCTTCCCTCTGTGATCATAACCTCAAGCCGTGAACCAGAACAAACCCTCCCTTCTTTAAGTTGACTTTGTCTGGTGTTTTATCAAGTAGTGCGCCCTTAAAAACAAAAACTAACGTACAGGATAATCCATCAGTTTGAAGAGTTTCTCAATTACGTGGGTAGCTTGCCTGTAGAGGGATTTCCCATGCAGAGATTTGTAGTGGGTCTGAAACTTAATATTCTACCAAGAAACTTGACACAGGCAGGAAATTTGGTATTCTGTGCAGCAGATTTGTACTGGGTGGGATTCTGGCAGGATTGTCACCTCAATTTTATGTACTTTAAGCAGAGGTTATGTAATGAGGCAAATTAGGTGGAATGAACCAGAGTAGCTATTCATACTTTCCCTTTTATGGAGAGGTCATTCCTTTGCCCTTGTTCTTGGGCAAGCCATGTTTCCAACGTCACCAACATCTTCTCAGTGCGTCTTTCAGTAGGTTTCCTCACGGCATTTGGTTCTTTTCCCAGACGGCATGCGTAGCAGAGCAGCCTAATCGATAAGGATATTTTGTTACTTTCACTCACAGTGTTTATTTCTAGGATCTATTTCAACATTATGTATCTTGGCCACGCTGGGGCAGCCTTATGCTTCTTTTTCCAGCTCTCCAGCTCTGGCCTGAAAGACAGCTGCCTTCTTCCTGGGTAGAGATGGCCAGAGTGAGGAGAAGTGATCTTTGAAGGAGACTGGAGGTTGGAACTGATGAATTTGGCTGGATTTGCTCTTGTCATAGGACTGAAAGTGTGTGTGTGTGTGTGTGTGTGTGTGTGTGTGTGTGTGTCCTGGAACTAGGTCTGTAGACCAGGTTGTCCCGGAACTCAGCAGATCCATCTGCTTCTGCCTCCCGAGATTTTTGGGATTAAAGGTGTGTGCCATCAAATGTGGTCTCAAGACTGTCATTCCAAAAGAAGGGTTAGACAAACATGACCTCCCCCAAGGAATGCAAGACCTGCCCCAAGGTGAGCAAAAGTCACCTGCATGAAACATTCTCCCTCTCGAGGCAGTCTATGGAAATGCACTTTTCTGTTACTAGCAGCTTTGCTGGTTCCCAGTTACTGCTTTCTGATATTCTGGCAGGCACCTGGCAAGTATTTTCCCTGCGGCTTTCCATTCACAGCAGATCCATAGGTGGCACAGTCAAACGATTCAGCTATTGCACCTCTTTCTAGGTGAAACTGGCTGCTACAGAGGCTGGAGAAGCTACCCATCACTTTCTCTGCTTGCCTTGCAGCTACAGTTGATCATGTGACACAGTTCTAGCCAATCAGAAGAAGCAGAAGCCTGCTGGGAAAACTCTTTTTTTTTTTTTATTGATAAACAGTTGTATGCAACTGACATCCTCAGGCTCTGCTGCTCCCTACACTGAAGTGCATCAGAACTCTGCTGTCCTCTTGTTCTTTTTTCTTTTTACTCACTCTGTAATGCAGGCTGGCCTCGATCCTCTTTTGGGGGGTAGGGGGTAGGGGGGTTAGAAGCTTATGGTTATGTAGCCTTGGCTGGCCTAGTACTGAGTAACTCAGGTTAAAGTCAAATTCACAGCAGTCCTCCCGCTTCAGCCTCTCAAGTGCTGGGATGATACACGTGACAACCCTCCTTGGCTGGTATTGGTTATTTTAAGACAAAAAAGAGAATGACTCAACGTATCACCAAGTCTCTGGTCATGACTGACTGAGGAGTGGCCCTCCCACAGTTGCTGGGCATGAGACAAAAATGAGCCCTTGCCAGTTTGGCTCTCACTAGGCAGGCAGGCACTTGTACAAGGTGGAGCACTACACTGGATGGACACAGCGCAGGGCTGCAGCGGGCTTCTCTGCCCTATGGGCTGCCCTATGGGCTCTTGGCCTTCCTGGTTTCTTAGGTGCTGCTCCTTGCCTTAAAGGTCATTTCCATTTGCCTATGTGGCTTACACCTTTCACTCACTCTTAGGACTTAGCAGGATATCTGTAATTTACAAGAATACTATTTTGTGTCTGGGGAGCACGTGCCCTGGAGTTGAGTGGAGGCCAGAGAACCAGGCTGTGGGCATGGGCTCTGAGGACGGGACTCCAGGTTTCCACGGCAAGTCTTTACCTCCAAGTCATCTTCCAGTCTGTTCTCTCTGTTTTTTAAGGCAATAGCCTTGTGCTGATGCATTGAGCAAAGGAACAACAATTAGTTCCATGTTTTTCTCTACTTCACCTGTGAGGGGAAGAGTTGATGCTTCTCTACTATGAAGACATGCTGTGAGATTCAGTTCAGGACCCTCAACACCATGCTCCTGGCAGCACACATTCCCAGCACAAGAAATACGAATAATTTGAATTTGTGCCTCGCTAGTGTTTGTGTTTTCTGTGTGTTTTATTCTTCGTTTCCTTTCCTCCTTCCCTCTCCCTTTCTTCCTCCCTCCTGATCCTTCCCTCAGCCACACAGATCCCATTAAGGGCCAGTCTGATGGAGGCATGTTCTCAGTTGGCGTTCCCTTTTCCCAGATGACTCTGGCTTGAGGCAAACTGACAAAAATTAAATGAGGACAAACTTCTTCCCTCTCTGTCTTCCTCATTCACTTTTTCCCTTCTCCTTCTCCTGGTGACAACCTTTCCCTACTTTCCTGCTTCCCTTATCATCCCCCCTCTCCCTTCCCTTTCTCTTTCTCCCTCCCTCCCTTTTCTTTCCTTCCTCTCTCTCCCCTCCCTTCTATTCCTCCTCATTTCCTCTATCCTCCCTCCTCAGTCCTCCCTCCCCCACCTTTCCCTGACTCTCGCCCTCTTCCCTTACCTTCCCCTCTCCTCCCCTTCCCTCCTTCCATCTCTCCCTTCTCTTCCCTGTCTTCTCCCCTCCTTCCGCATTCCATCCCTGTTTTCCCTCCTTCCTCCCACCCCCCTCTTTCTTCTGCCTCCCCTGGTCCCAGGTTCCCTTCCCATCCTATCCTTCCTGCTTCTCTCTCCTTACCTTTTCCCACTTCCTTTCCCCTTCCCTGTTTTTTCTGACTCCTCATCTTTCCTTCTCTTCCCTACTTTTCCTTTTCCTCCCTCCCCCCTTTTCTCGCCCCCTCTTCCCCTCCCCAGCTTCCCCCTCTTTTCTTTCCCTCCTTTTTACCTCCTTTCTCTCCCCTTTACACTCTTTGATATACAGTCCCTTTCCCTCCCCCTTCCTCCCCCTCCCACCCTTCTTCCCTCCCCACTTCCTCCCCATTCCCTCTGTCCTCCTTCCCTCCTCCTCTTTCCCCATATTCTCTGCCTTTTCTCCTTTCTTGCTCTTCCCCCATCCCCCATCTTCCTTCCTGCCACTGTCACCCCCATCCACCCCATTTCCCCCCTTCAGTCCCTCTCACATCATCCCTTTCCTCCTCCTTCCCTTCTTTCTTCTATTTCCACCCTTCTTTCCTCTCCTTCCCTCCCTATTGCCACTTCCCATCTAATCCCCCCTTTCTTTTATTTAAATTTTGTTTTTGATATTTAATTACAGCATTTCTTCCTTGCTTTCCTCCCTCCATACCCATCCATGTACCCCTCCTCACTCTCCTTCAGATTCTGGTCTTTTTTTAACTGTTATTACATGCATACATGTATAAACATATATATTCTTAGATATAAACTCTGTAGTCCATATAGTGTTACTTGTATGTTTTCTGTGCTGACCTTGACACTGGACAGCTAATTGGTGACCTCATCCCTGGGGAAGACTACCTCTCCCACTGCCAGCTTTCCTCAGTTGCCTGTGGTTCCTCCTGTAGAGTTGAGGCGCGCGGGCTTTTTTTCCCTGTGCAGTTTGGCGTGTTCACTGGTGTCATCCATGTTCATCTCACAGTTGGGTGGTCATGTTGGTGAGACTTGGGGGGTGTGGTTTCTGATGTTACTAAGAGACACAGTCTCACAGCCAGGTCCCCTCTCCTCTGGTTCTTTCTGCCCCTTCTGTTACAATGTTTCCTGAACCTTAAGTGTAGGAGAGTTTGTAGATGAGTCCATGGGAACTGGGCTCCACAACTCTGCATATTGATTGGTTGTGGTTTTCTGTAATGGTCTCTTGTCTGTGAAATGGGAAATTTCCTTGATGAGGGGGTGAAGACTACCATTATCTGTGGGTATAAGGACAAATATTTATATTATCGTTAGGGATTGTATTGGTTTGGTAAATTGGTGGTTGTAAATTCTCCTTCAATAACCATGAGTTCACTGGCACTTCACTAGCTAGGTTTCTGGGTACCCTACATGGTACCCCTCTTAAGTCCAATCTAGAGAGCTGTTGGAATGCACCACAGCATGTGTGCCACTACTGTTGGTCATCAATGTGGTTCATAGGCATTATGGCTGGGTAGGATTGTTGGTTGTCTCCCTCCTTACCTTCTCCCCATCACCCTCCCTTCCTCCCAGCTTCCCTACATTCCCCCTTTCGTCCTCCCCATCTTGCTCCTTTCCCTTCCCCATTCCCTCTCTTCCCTCCCCTTTCCTTCTTCCCCCTACCCATCCCCTCTTGTTTTTACCCCATCTCCCCTTTCTTCTCCTTCCCCCTTTCCGACCACCCTTCCTTCACTGTTTCTCTCATTTCCCTCCCTCTTCCTCCTTCCTGAACCCCTTTCTTTTTCTCCTTTCCCTCCCGCCCCCTTTCCTTCTTTCACCCCATCTTTCCTCTCCTTATCCCTTTAATTCCATTTCCCTCTTCCTGTCTTTCTCTCTTCCGTCCTCTGTTTACTGCGATGCGCTCTTTCCCTTTCCTGTACTTTTTACTCCTTACTTTCTCTCTCTTAGCTCTCTCTCTTCCTCTCACTGCCCCCTCCATTCCTTTCCATCTGCCCTTCCTTCTCTCCTCCTCTGTTCCTTCCTTAGCTTCTCTCCCTTCCTGGCTCTCCTTTCCCTCATTCACCCTCTCTCCTTGCTCATTCCTCCCCTTGCCTCCTGTATGTCACCCCTTCCACTCCTTCCCTTCTCTCCATCTCCCCCCTTCTGCTGCACATTTCCCAAACTCATCCCCTCCTCCCCTCCTCTGTGCCATCATCCCCTCCCCCTTTCCCTTCTTCTGATTCCCTTGGCTCCCTTTTCTCTACCTTTCTTCGTCTTCCCTCCTTCCCTCTCCTTTATCTCCTTCCCCTTCTTCATTCCCCTTTCCTTCATCCATTCCTCCCATTGATTTTCCATCAATCCTCTTTTCCCTTCCCCTCCCTTCTCCCCCCTTCCCCTCCCTTCTTTTCTCCTTTTGTTCACATTCTACCATTTTCTCTGTCTCCCTCCCCTTCCCCCTTCCCACCTCTTCCTTTCTCCTCTTTACCCTTTGCTCCTCTGTCCTTCTGCCTCTGTTCTTCTCATTCTCCTTTGTTCATTCCTACTTAATGCCCCCCCCCCCGCGCGCCCACAGCCTTCTGTCGCCCCCATACCCCACTCTCCTCTTTTCCCTCCTCCATGTCTTCTCTCCCCTCCACATCCTGTTTCCCCAGTCTTTGTCTCCCTCTTGACCTGGGTCTCTTTTCTAGTTCTCTCCTTTGCCTCAGCGCTTCCCTCTGGTTTCCCTCCTGGTCCCTCACTTCCCTCCCTCCGCCCCCCAGTTCTCCACACTCTCCCTTCTCCTCCTCTTCCCTCTACCTTACCTTCCTTCCATCACTCCCTTCTGTTATGCCCCACTTCCTTTTCCCACGTTCCCTTCCTTTTTGTCCCTTTGTTTGTGCTTTGTCCCACCCCTTCCCCCCCCCCCCACCTTTTGATTGCTTTACTTTCCTTGCTCCGTTTCTGTCTCCATCTTTTCCTTCCCCTCTTGCTACCCTCAGACCCTTTGCTTCCCACTTCCCTTTTCTCCCCCACTCATTTTCCCTCTCTCCAATTTTCTACTCCTCCTTTCCGGCCTTCCTCTCTCCTCCTTTCTCCCTCTCTTTCCTTCCTCCTTCCTTTTATCTTTGATTCTCCCCCTCTTTTGAAACCCTTGCTCTCCCTTTCCTTCCCTCCTCTTCTTTCCTTCCCTCCCCCCTCCCTCCCTCCTTCCTTCCCCATCTCCCGGTCTCTTCTCTACCCTGTATTCTATACTCTACCCCCCATTTGCCTATCTCTCTCCTCCCTTTTCCTCTCACTTTCCTTCCTATCTTCATTTTAATTCCATCCCTTCCCCTTTCCTTTTCTGTTCTTTTCCCCTTCCTTCCCTCCCCCTTCCTCCCCACCACCTCTCCCCCTTCTTTCCTTCCCTCTTTCTACCCCCCTTCCCTCCTTTCATCTCCCTGGTTTGTCCTTCTTTCTCCCCCTCTTCCCTTAGCTCCCTCACTCCTTCCCCTTCTGCCATTTCCCTCATCCTCCCTCCATTTTCTCTCTTCTTTTTCTTCTTCCCTCTCTTCTTCTCTGACTGTTTCCCTCTCTCCCTCTTTCCTGTTTCCTACATCATTGCCCTTCTGCCCTCCCTCTTTCTTTTCTCTCTTCCTTTCTGCCTTTTTTCTCTCCTCCCTCCCTCCCTCCTTTTCCTACTTCTTCCCCACTCCCTTGTCTTCCTTCCCCATCCTCCTTCTTTGCCACCTCTTTACCTTCTCCCTTTCTTTCTCCTTGTCTCTCTTTCCCCTGGTTTCCTCCTTTTCTTTTTTTTGACAGGGTTTCTCTGTTGTAACTCTGGCTGTCTTGGAACTCACTCTGTAGACCAGTCTGGCGTCAAACTCAGAGATCTGCCTGCCTCTGCCTGCTGAGTGCTGGGATTAAAGGCATGCGCCACCACTGCCCATCTTCCTCCCCCATTTTTCAACCCCATTTTTCCCATGCAGCTTTCCTGCTCCCCCCTCTCATCTATTCCCTCCAGGTTCTTTGCTCCACTGCTTTCCTGGCTTTCTTTCCTTTTGTCTTCTTTCTCCCTTTCCTCCCTCTTGACCTTTTCATTTTCCCTCTCACTTCTCACTCCCTATTCTTCTTCCCTCTCCACCATTCCTCCCCTCTCCTCTTTCCTTCATTCTACTCTTTTCTTCCTCACCTCCTCCTCTCCTGTCTTCCCCCCTTTGTCTATTCCTCACTCCTCCATTCCTTCTTCCCTCTTGTTTAATGCTCCCTAACCCCCTACTTCCCCTCCCTTTCGATTTCCTCCTTGTTCATTCTCCCCATGCCCACCCAATCTTCCCATCTCCCCCTAGTTTGTTTCCCTGTCTCTCTTGATTCCCTTCCCTTGATCTCCATTACCTCCTACTACACCCTTTCCTTCTTCCCCACTCCCATTTCCTCTCCCATGTTCTCTCTCTTCTTCTCTCTACCCTCCCCTTTCCCTTCATCTTTCCATCTTCCCTCCCTCCCTTGTTTTCTTCCATTTTTTTTTTGCCTTTGTCCTGTTCTGTGTCGGTTTTGATCCTGTCCCTCTACTTTGTCTCTTCCCGTTTCTTTCCTTCTCTTTCCCCTTTCTGTCCCTTATTTCTTTTCTTTTAGTCTTTATCCATTCTTCCCCCCTTCTCCTGCCCCCCTCCCTCTCCTCTCATTCTTCCTTCTAACCCTCCTCTTCCTTTCTTTCATCCTCCTCTTTTCTGTTCTATTTCCCCCATTGTGCCTCTGCCTCCTCTTTGTAATCCTCTTCTTTCCACCCTTCATTATCCCCCCCTTTCTCTCCATGGTTTTGTTTTTCCTACTCTCTTTTCTTCTCCTCTCTCTTCTTTTCCCTCCCTCCCCCTTACCCTATTTTTCCTTCTCCCTTCCCCTTCTCTCTCCTCCTTCCTCCTCTTTCTGTGGTGGTTTGAATGAGAACGCCCCCCATAAGTCCTGGTCCCCAGTTGGTGGAACTGTTTGGGAAGGATTAGGTGTGGCCTTGTTGGAGGTGTGTCACTGGGGGTGGGCTTTGACGTTTCAAAAGTCCATGCCAGATCTGGGCCAGGCCCAGGCCCAGTCCGTCTGTCTGTCTGTCTCCTTCTGTGTTTGTGTCTGTCTCTGCCCTCCCCTCCTGCCTCCTGCTTGTGAGCACTCAGCTACTGCTCCAGCGGTCACTCTTGCCTGCTAGCGACTCCTCACAGCAATGGAACTGAGACTGAGGCAATCTCCTCACCTGCCTTCCTCTCCCTCTCCTTTTGGCTCATTACCCCCCCCCCCCCCCCGCCACTTCTCACACCCCTCTCTCCCTTTTCTTGTTCTATTCCTTCTCTATCATTCCATCTTTTCCTCTTTCCCTTTCCTCGCTGTCCTTCATCTTGCTCTTTCCTGTCCTCCGTCTCTTCCTCCTCTGCTCTTGTCCCCTTCCCCTTCCTCACCTGTTTCTTCCTCTGTCCCTCTCTCCCCTCCCACCACAGTTCCCTTTTGTCATTCCCTCTTCTCCCTTCTTTCCTTCCTTTCTCCTCGCTCTTCTTCCTTTCTTCTTGCCCCCCCCAAGTCCACCTTCTTTCTGTTCTTCCCACGCTGTCCCTCTTTTTTTCTTCATTTTCTCTATTCCCACCCTCTTTTCCTTACTTCGGTCTTCCCTCCATTTAAATCTTCCCATTCCCCCCCTCTCACCCCTCCCCCACTCCTTCCCCCATCCTCTTGTCCCTCTTTCTTCCCTCTTTCCCTGCATGCCCATCACCCCTCTTCTTCTCCCCTTCTTTTTTAACCCTCTCTGTTTCTTGCACCCCTTTATCTCTCCCGTTTCTCCTTCTCTGACCCCCCCCATTTTCCGCCCACTCTCCCTCTTTCATTCCCTCTCTCTCACAATCCCTGTTCCTTGTATTCTTCCTTTGTCTCCCCCTTCCTTTCTCTCCTCTTTATCTCTTTGTTCCTTTCTTCTCCCTGCCTTTCCCTGCTCTCTCTTCTTTCCCTCCCTCCCCTTCCTATCTTTCCCCCTCTTTTCCTCCTCCTATCCAGCCATTTTTATCTCCATCTTCTTTTCCTCCACTTTTATCTCCCTCATCTTCTCTTTATCCCCACACTTGCCTCCCCCAGCCTCTTCTCCCTTCCATTCCTCTCTTGCTCTTCCTCCCCCTCTGTTCTCCCCCACCTTTCTTACATCCTCCTCTTTCTTGTTATTCTTTGAGGACTTGTTTGATATGACTTGCTTCAGGCTGTGGGAAGTTTTTGATAAACAGGTACTGTACTGTCTAGTTTTTGTCATGTCAAATAGCTAGAGTTATCTGAGCAAGGGGAATTATTATTGAGAAAATACCTCCATAAGACTGGCCTGTAGGCGAGCCCAGAAGGCATTTTCTTAGTGATTGATGTGAGAAAGCCCCACCCATGGTGAGTGATGTCACTCCTAGGCAGATGGTCCTGGGTTGTATAAGAAAACAGGCTGAGCACGCTATGGAAAACAAGTCAATAAAAGGTACTCCTCCAGGTCTCTGCTTCAGTTCCTGCCTCCAGGTTCCTGCCCAGACTTCCAGTCTGTGATGTGAAAGTTTAAGCAAAATAAATGCTTTCCTCCCTAAGTTTCTTCATGGTGTTTTATAAAAAGCAATAGAAACACTAAGGCAAGCATCAGTTAAAAATCTGATTATGTGTCAACAAGGGACAGATTTGGAAAGAAACCAGAGGTGGGTCATAGGGGAGGAAGTGGTGATGCAACCCAATGCAAATGTGGAAGAAGTGTCATCTGTGTGGCTGTCTCTGGGTCCCTTTCTTCATGCCCAAAGCTTTGTAACCTCTGCTTCCTTCATTTTCTTTGGGCCTCTGATTAAGGGCTCCTCTCACAGTGGAGCACTACAGCTACTCACCTTCAGTGCTGACTGTCTCAAATGGTTGTCCTGCTCCCTGACATTACGGGGAGGGTTTATCAACTGCCTACTTGCTTATTGTTTCTTTTCAGCTTCCTTGGAATGTAAACATAAAAACAGTAGCATTAGTCACTTCCATTGCTTATTAAAATAAGGATTTTCATGATCCCCATTGAGCCCTACTCTCTCCTGCATGGGAGGAGCTTGCAGGGTGCAGTCAGGCCTGGGCTTCTGGTTTGTCTTTACTGTTTCCAGCTGCATAATTTTCAACCTCTCAAAATCATTTTACCCTTCAAATCCATAAAGATCTTCACTAAAGATGGATCCTCCCCTCAGTAGAATATGCATGGTACATATCCATGTGTGTGCACATGTACCTGGATGCATGTGTGTAAATGCATGTGTAGAGGCTGGAGGCCTATGTGGCTTGTTTCCATTCTCTATTTCATTCTACCTTATTTTATTTGAGACATGGTCTCTTTCCTGAACCTGGAGCTCACTGATTGCTAGCCAGTAACCTCAGTGATCTGTCCATCACCACCCAGCTCCTGCCCCACTGCAAGCTCAGGTATTATAGACACCAGGGTCAGCTTTTATGTGCAGAGGTGGGGAATCTCAATTCAGGTCCTCATGCATACATGGCAAGCACTTAACCCATTGGTTTCCCAGTCCCAGATGGTTCTTCAAACTCATGTATTGATGGCCTCTGTCAAAATAGCCACTTATTTAGATAGCATACATCCTTGCAGGGTGTGGTGGCACACACCTTTAATGCCGGCACTCAGGAGACAGAGGTAGATGGATCTCTGCGAGTTTGAGGCCATCCTGGTCTATGTAGGGGTTCCAGGCCAGCAAGGGATATGTGGTGAGATTCTATCTCAAATAAATAAATCCCTTGTACATTGAGAAAGTAGAACACACCCCCCCCTTTCTCTTTAACTGAGGAGTCTTATTGCTGTTTTTGCTACTTTGCCCTATTCGTCTGCTATCTGCTCAAGCTTATCTTTGTAGTCTTTGGTACATTATTGCCACCTGCCAGTCAATATGTAGCTTGAAATGTGTCCTTGTGATATGACGTACATCTTCGCTGCTCTACAGCCTCCCTTTTACTTGTCTGGCTCCAAACCTTGGCAGTTGATCTTATCAACTTTCTTGGTGTTTCTGTGCTACTTAAAAAATAATGGAAAAGAAAAAAATTTAGCAGAATACATGATCACATACCCTATCCTAGCACGTAGGAGGCAGAGGTGGGTGGATCTTGTCACTTCAAGACCACCTCGTGCTTTATACTCTTGTCTCAGAACACAAAATGTTAAAATGTTGTATTTTAATGTGTACACATAGGGTAAGATTTACCTTCTGAATCATTTTGAATTGTGCAGTTCTGTGGTATCGCAGTCATGATACTGTGTAACCACCAGCATGTTCACGTCTAGAACTCTATCTGGTAAATTGAAACTGTGTCTACTAGAACAGCTGCTTAAGGTACTTTGTCTCATTCCTTTGTGTCCTTGTCATTGAGGAGCGTATCCAGTTAGGATACAGTGGTTCAGTCGACTATCACTATTATCTGAAGGAGCTGATGGCGCCTCAGTCTACCCTGCTTACTCTGACATGTCTCCCGAGTTCTAGATCTGCATTTCCTGTGAGCAATAACATTGTGAGACGTATCCCAAAGGCACTCTGTCCTAGATGTTCAAAGCTGCATCTGATCAGCCTCCTTCCAGGCTGACTCTGCTTCTCTGGTGACATGCCTGACATTCCTGAGGTCATTCCTTCCTTTCAGGCCCTCCACCGCCATGCCTTGGGTCTATTGTTACCACATCCTGCTTGGTGCCCAGGGAAAGAACATATGCAAAGGCAGACAAGTAGAGGGTGTTCGTGAACTCTGAAGTCTTTTAACCTGAAGATTTATCCTGGGGTCTGGGTGGCGACATGTCACAGGTGTTTTAGCATGGTGCTTAGAAGGGGGTGGGTTGGAGTGGGGAGATCTCACTTAGAGACAAAAACCCTTATGTTTTTTTTTCTATTTGTTGACATTCAATGCATTTACTTGTAGAGGCTTATCTAATTTTAAAAAAATCAAGTATTTGTCTATTGGGGTTTCTTGGCAGGATCTTTATGCTGACTTACTGTATTTTTCTCTAATTGATGAAACGGACCCCTTCCAATAGCAAAAAGCAAGCTTGACTGATATCATTATCTCCTTTAGCTTCATTAAGAAATGTGAGCGGAACACACTCAGGATAGTCTGTGTTTTTACTCCTCATGATGAGTCCTGACCACATTGAGGGGAGCCAAGGGTAATTCATACCACTTTTTAGGGTTAACTCTAAATGGAGTTTTTATTCTAGCAAGAATATTTCAAATTATAGTCACATGTTTACTATTTCACCATGAAGGCTTTGTGCTGCTGTTATAAAGGGTTTGGTTTTGTGCTTTTCATCAGGATCTGTGAGAAGTTAAGTGGAAAAAGGTACACACTGAAGCCTTTCTCACTAAAGGCAGCTTTAGTAACAGCTGTGGGGTAACTCTATTATCACCCCATTCCTACTTCCACCAAGTTGCAAATATGATTAGACTTATGCCACCGAGTTTAAGATAATGCCGCCCAAATAGGGCACTTATGTTGTTAAAATATCATGTGTGTATTCTTTTGTATTATTTTTGGCTCCAGAGGCTAATGGATGAATCGCTGCTTCCCCCCCCTCCCCTTTTGGTTTATGGAGAGAGAGTCTCACAGATAGCTCTGGATGACTTCCAACTCGCTGCAATCCTTCTGCCTCAGCTTCCTGAATGCCAGGGTCACAGAAGTGATTGTCCCCACATCTGAAACATTGATCTTATTTTTGATCTTAAAAACAAACAGGAAAAAACATACTACAGCTCAGCGTTTGGAAATGAGACTCGTGCGTAGACGCTTTAGGGTTGAAGACACAGGCCCTAGAAATGTTTGGTCTCTAACTAGGGCAATACACCTTTTCCCTGCGAATCCCAACAGTAAATTCCGTTGAGTTTGAAATACCCACCCCCCCCCACCCCTCAGCAGAAGGGAACTGGACTTGGGCAGGGTCTGGCAGGTAGGCGGGATGGAAGGCTGTCAGTTAACTGTCCAGGTTGGACAGGGCGAGGAGAGGTTGTGCATCGCCTCAGTCTGGTTGGGGTAGGCAGGGCGAGGCGGCTCTTCAGCTGTCCGGTTCCGTGTGTGCTGGTTTCGGGAGGGGCGTGTCCTGGAGAGCAGCCGTTGCAGAGCCTGGACCCAAGGCTCTTTAGAACAGTAGTAATGGGAGGGAGCTCCTGGGAGGGGCGTGGCTTGGCGGCGGGCGCGACTGGGGGCGTGGCTTGGCGGCGGGCGCGACTGGGGGCGTGGCTTGACTGCGGGTGCCGAGTCCTGCTCAGCCACCCAGGAGGAAGGCGGAGCTTGAGTCTCAGCCGCAGTCCGCGGGGGTGTGT
Source organism: Cricetomys ansorgei (assembly GCA_026225945.1). Lineage (NCBI taxonomy): Eukaryota > Metazoa > Chordata > Mammalia > Rodentia > Nesomyidae > Cricetomys > Cricetomys ansorgei. The sequence goes on from JAMJFZ010003384.1 coordinate 8,894,397, forward strand.
CCGGGAGGGGCGTGGCCCGAGGACGGGGGCGGGGCCGTCCTTAGGCCTGGAGAGGGGCGGGGCCTGAGGCTCCTTCAAGAGCCCTAAATGGGCCTCGGGGTGCGTCTGGGAAGGCGTGGCTGCGCGGAGGGGCCGCACGCAGCTAACGGTCCCCGGCCGCGCGTGCCCGCGGGCGACGCCTGCGGGGCCCTTGCCGTCAGGAGCGCGCGGCACGCCGGGGCTCGCTCCTCCTCCGCAGCGGCGGCTTCCTCTGCCTCCTCTGCGGGCTGCGGCAGAGCGCTGCGGCGGCGCAGGCCTGTGCCATGCGGATCCCGGCCCGGAGGCCGGCAGCGGGCCTCTCGGAGCGGCGGGGCTGGGCGTGAGGCGGCGGCCTGGGGAGCCTGCCATGGGGGACAGGTGACGAGACCCCGGGAGGGAGGCCGGGCCGGCCGCGCGCGAACCCCGCTCACCGTCCCTTTGCCTGTCGCAGGTGGGTCCGCGTGACCGTGCTCCGCGGCTGCGTGGGCTGCAGGACCGTGACGGTGCCGGCGACCGCCACCGCGCGGGACCTCAAGGAGCGCATCTTCGCCGAGACCGGCTTCCCGGTGGCGGAGCAGCGGCTGTGGCGCGGAGACCGGGAGGTAGGTTAGCTCCAGGCCTGGTGGGTGGGCGCAGCCGCACGCTGGCGCAGGAAACTCGCCGGCCGGCTCCCGTCTGTCACGGAAGACAGATGCTCGGATGATTCAGTAGAGCTTTGCAAATAGCTGGAGGAGAATGGCAGGAGCATGCGCCTGCCGGTAGTTGTGGGTTTGGTTTTTTTTTTTTTTTTTTTTGCATTTACAGTTTCCACATTTGTGAATCTTCACTGCCTAAAACGAAGATGCATTTTTGGTGGGCGTTGTGAACCGAAGAGTTTTTGAAAAATTCACAGACATCACCATTGATAGGACGGAATCATCACTCATATTTTCCTATTCCTAAGTTTAACGAGAATACTGTTTAAAACGGCCTATTTTGGAGCCCTCTCTGCTTGCTCCCTTTGTGGTTCGAGGGCTGAGAACTGTGGCTTTGCAAGTGCTGAGCAAGTACTTTACACTCATTTCTTTAAATCACAGAAATTTACAACCGAAAAAGATCTTCAGACGTTAATTTAATTCGCAAACTACTACTTTGAGGGGAAAATTAAAACTTCTGAAGTGTCGATTAATGACTTAGTAGACCAAAACTTTGGAAAATAGGAACATTTCACATGTTCAAATGTATTCTTAAATGATGGAGCAAATCCTACAGTTTTCTAGAAAGGGAAATTTAAACGATGTTTTATTGAAAATGATCTTATCCTTTAATTCTAACATCTTTCCTTTCTTGTGTGAGAAGAACATCACTTCCAGGACTTAAAGGGTAAAACGGAATTTCAGGAGTGACTTGAGCAACATGGATGACATTTCTAGTTGGATTTTCATACTGCTCGGTTCAGAACCCTCCAGTGCGGTTTTGACTTTTTGTATATCTCTGGGTCAGTTTTCTGGTTTCTTGCACGCTTAGATTTCTGATGAACATCTTCTTATGCACCTCTTCAGATAGGTCATTCCTCATCACTTTCCCCAGGGCTGTCAGGAGGACACTCTGTTACTGCTTTCTTTATCTGTGCCCCCTCCATCCCTTACCTGCCTTTATGGGTCTACTCTCCCGCATCTACGCCCACCCGTCTCCTGGTTCTACTTTGCTGTGTGTCTCCTACATGCATATACTCAAATGACTCATCTGTGGCCCTTGCTGTTGGAAGTGTTTTCTTCAGGTGCCTTTGCAAAAGCTTGCACCTGGGGTGTTTGCTGGAAGTGGTCATGTTGTTTGGGTTCGGTGGTTGGGAGGGTGAAAGAGATCCAGGTCCGTTACTGATCTGGTTTGAGGTCATGAGGTTCTAGACTATGGCTGTGTAGGTATAATACAAAGGATGGGGCTGGGGCAGTGAGATGGCTCAGTGCTGTGCAAGCCTGACAGCTGAACTTAATCCTGGGAACCCATGTAAAGGTGAGAACCATCGCTACAGAGTCGTCCTCTGACCTCTCCATCCACATGTCTGTCTGTCTGTCTGTCTCTCTAACACTACAGATAAGTAAATGAAAGGGTAGACAGGAGACTTACGAAGGACAGAATCCTAGCAGTTGGTACCAAATGGACAAAAGGATGGAAAGTGAATGTAGAATAAGGCAGAAGGCTTTATGGAGCACGTCTTCAAACCTGGAGTCAGACCAGGAAGACAGTAGTTCCTTAGCGGATGACGGAGGCAGCTCATTCTGGAAGAAGTGTGGCGGTCAGTTTACTCTCATGTGTGGTTCAGCTGATGGTGAGACACAGAAGCAGCTAAGAAATGCATGTAACATACAAGTGGGTGACACTGGGACGTGTATGTAACTAGAGCCATATTCATGTGTCCAGTTGGCCTTAGTTCTGAGGTTTGTGACTCTAAAGACAGTGAAAGTCAACTCACAGCTGCAGATCCGAAACTGAAAGAGAGGTCAGAGATGGAGCTAGAATTCTAGGATGTGGCTGATGCTTAGCATCTCTCCCTTTCTGTGTTGGGAAAGTGTGTGGGAAGGGATCACTGAGCTCCTGTGTCCTGTTCTGTGACCTCTACCCCCACTGTGCTCCAGACACTGTTCTGTGACCTCTATACCTACCACCATTTAATGCTCAGAGGAAGCACTCTTTCCACAGGTGTAGTTTGCCTTTCAGTCCCATGCTGCTCACAACTTGTTACATTGACATTATTAAATTCTCAAGTTTTTAAGGTGGGAAGCAGATAATAATAGATAGTAGATAGTGATTTAACTTTTCTGTTTCTTTTTTTAGTTTTTCGAGACAGGGTTTCTCTGCTGTAACTCTGGCTATCCTGGAACTCACTCTGTAGACCAGGCTGGCCTCGAACTCACAGAGATCCACCTGCCTCTGCCTCCAGAGTGCTGGGATTAAAAGCATGTGCCACCACTGCCCATCTTAGCTTTTGTTTTTAATTCATCTGTCCTTCCCCTACCTCCTATCCCCCAACCCCCAGCTTTTGACTCTTGAACATTTCCCTGTGTTTTTGACACTAAAAAGGGAGGATGATGTTTGGTGATCTGCTGAACAATTATCATCCTGTTTAATAATTTGGATAGAGTTACTGTTTGCTAGTAATGCATGTTTCTGAATGTTGGAGAGTAAGGCTGGAAAGATTTCTAATGATTTTATAATCATTTTAAAAACAAGGAGACAGGCACTTTGAATAGGGGGGCACAATGCATCTAGGGGAGAATAGGGACATTTCTATGTTTAGTTGTAGTCTCCAGGAGAGAAGGGGAGAGGACCTGTATAAACCCCAAATTTTGGCTACTCCATAGGAGATAGAACTGCTGAGGAGATCTCTACTGCCTGACTGCTCTTTAGGAGCACTGCCCTGTGATAGCCACACAGACTATAATCTACCAGATTGCTGATTGTCAGACCCACAGTTCTAGCTGGTTAAACCAATGCATTAATATTTGCTGTCTACTTTCTTGCAAAATTGATTCACTTTAAAAACCTTTTTAAAGTTTTAAAAACTTCTTAGATTCCCATTTTGCTCTTTCTGCCATTGTTTTCTTTCCAGTGCACCTTAGTGATCCTAAATTGGATTAATGATAATTGGTTTATTATGACTTTCTTTTAGTAATCGGTTAGATGGCCAATTAACCAGTGGAATGGAATAACACACATGATGTTATGGGCTCCTTATGGCTCTTCTCAGCCTGTGTGCCCATCTTTCTCCCTTACTTCTGTGTCTGTTCTGTTGCCTTTTAGTTGTTGTCTTAATAGCTCTGTAGGTGTGTGTGTATGTATATGTTTGCATTTCATATGTGTCTGTAACCTACATATATAATCCAAACAATATCCCATTCACTTCTGTTGGTTATACCCACTATAAGGAGCTTATCATTCTTTATGTAATAAGCTGGATAGCTTCCCCCCCTCAATATTTCATTATTGATACCCATATAAATTGTATGTAGCTTGACTGACTCAGTATTCATTGATGTGTGATATTTTGCTATACAAATACATCACAACATTTGGTTATTTCTAAGGACTTTTTTTTTTTTTGCTTAGTGACCATCATTATGATCATCTGTGTTTCTTTAAGCATGCACTAGTGCAAGCATGCACATGTGCAAGGCATGCACTAGTTTTCACAGGATAGTTGTCAGGTTCAGCAGGTGTATTATGTGAACATTCTGGTTTTTCTTTTTTTTTTTTCTTTTTGGTTTTTCGAGATAGGGTTTCTCTGTGGTAACTCTGGCTGTCCTGGAACTCACTCTGTAGACCAGGCTGGCCTTGAACTCACAGAGATCTGCCTGCCTCTGCCTCCCCAGTGCTGGGATTAAAGATGTGCTCCACCACTGCCATGATGAACATTCTTTATAACCAAGGACATTAGCCATATACCCAAAGAGAGAAGCAGAAGGATGACAGACAGAAAGTAAGGAGATCAGATGGGAGATGGTTATTAAAACCCAGGAGATGTGGAACAGCTGCTGCTGGGAGCAGAGAAATGCAAGCTAGATTGGGGAGACTGGAGATTATGTGCTTGGACCTAGAAGGGGAGCTTTGGAGAGAGATGTTCCCCCTGAAGTGACTGTAGGTGGTGACTCGATTGGTTGAGATGTGAAATCAAGACGAGGTGGTTCTAGAGGGAAAGCTAGTGAGCTTACCTTTCTCCAGGTCAAGGTTTAGAGCCTTAAGATGTCAGTGAGAACATGGAGACAGTTGACCCTGTCCGTGAGCGTACTTTAGAAAGGTGGTCCTTTGGGTACGCTTTGGAGTCATGTTTGTGTTTTTGGACTTTGAAGAGGTTGGTCCAGATAGACCATATAGGTAGATTGAAAGGTGGACCCAGAGGGAGAGCAAGCTAATCTGGTTTTGGAGTCTGCTCTGGGGCCGTAGTAATTCATCTTGTACCCGCCTTTATTAGAAACAGGAAGCAAACACTGAGACAGTTTTCAGGAAAGTTACAGTTTGCTCTCCTTTTTAGCCGGGGCGTCTGTGGCAGTTCTTTCCAAACAGAATGTCTAGGAACATGATTCTGTGGGATAACACTGAAAAGAAATGAAAAAAAATGCTGCTAATTTAGGGAAATGCTACATAGATTAATTCAAAGAGATTTGCCATACATATTAATATGCCCATTTTTTAAATCCTCTGGTCTGTTACATTTTCCAGGAGCTGTGCTGCACACCAAATACACATTGATAGCTTTGATCATAAAGATGGTTTTGTTTACATTGAGGATCTTATACATATTTGAAACTGTGAATTTGGGATAATTTGGGATGGGACATAGATCAGTGGGAGAATACTTGTGAAGCTTGTGAGAGAGAGAGAGGGAAGAAAGAAATGGAAGGTAGAGGGTATGGTATGGGAGAAATAGGTGTGTTTTTATTTGTAATTATTTAAAGAAAAAATTCTAACTTTTAAATTTAATCTAATTACATAAAGATTTTAACTAGCATTCTGTTCTGTCCTCTGGAACACTCCCTTCAGAGCAACTTATTTCTTGGTAAGGGTAGTTAACAGGCATTACTTGAATGAAAAACATTTGAGGTAAGGTTTTGAAATGACAGTATTGGATATTATATTGCTTCTTACATATTTTCTGTTTCTTTTTCAGTTACCTGACTGGATCAAGATTGGAGATCTGACTTCCAAAGCCTGTCATCTTTTTATAAATCTTCAATCAAAAGGCTTAAAAGGGGGAGGTATAAATTTGACTTTATTAGAAGCATATGACATAATTGAATGCATTGATTTATTTTAAGGCAGAAGCAGAGTAGGGGATGGTGGTTATCAAGAGCTGAGAGGAGGGCGAAATGAAGAGGCATTGGTCCAAGCATATGAAATGTCAGCTATGCAAAACAAATGAGATCTGAAGATCTGCACAGTGCAGGGCCCAGCTACGATGACTAGTGTTAGTGCTGTGATATGAACCTGAGAGCTTGCTGAGAAGAGTGGAGTGTGGCGGTGCACGCCTGTAATCTTAGTGCATAGGAAGCCGAGGCAGGAGGGTCTTTTGAATGTAAGCCAGCCTGGCTACCTAGTAAGACCATGTCTCGAAAAAATAAACAAACAAACAAATAAATAAAATTGCTAAGAAGGGAAATCTTAAATGCTTTTTTTTTTTAAAACAAAGAATAAAGTCAAAGGGAGTTGGGAGAAACTTGTGGAGCTGATTGATGGAGTGTGGTAGTGATGATAGTTGCATGGGGATATGCTGACCTCAAGTTCATGCATTAAGTCTCTAGCTTTTTGTATGTACTTCAATAAAGTAGCCTGAGCTAAAGGTTGTATTTTAAAAATGAAATTCGAGCATTTGGGAGGGGCTGCCCAAGCCAGAGGAAAATGGTGGATGAAGCTAGTTGTATGAGGAGAGGAATCTGTTGACGTGGACTTGCTTAGGCTCGGTCTTGGTGGATGATTGTGTCAAAATCACGCAAATCTGTATAGGTTCAGAATCCCTGATGCAGAAATCTAAAATAGTCCAAAGGCGTCTGGCATGTTGCCAGCAACGGAAGGCTCAGAACTTCACATCAGATGACAGTTTATAGTAGCACAGACACAGTAAAATTATTTTATAGAATTACCTTCAGGCTATGGGTATAAGGTGTGTATTAAATATATGTGGATTTCATTTTTGGTCTTGGGTCCCATCCTTAAGATATCTCATTAACTATTTTCTCAAGTCTGAAGTATGAGCTCTGGTTCCAGCCTATAAGGATGATTTCTTTGTGTAAATACTTTTTACTACTTTTTATTTATATTCAGATTTGAACATTTCTTTTTTGTTCTTAAGGAATTTTTTTCCTCCCTTCTCTTCACACCTTCCTGCCACCTCTCTGAAGGTGGCCTGTTCAGTTGGTGTAGAACAGTGTAGGCAGGACCTAGTTCTTAACTTAGTCAGTCACTGAACTTCAGATCCATCAGGATAGCGGTTGAGTTTGAGAGTAATAAGAATGTGGCAGTAAGTGCCGTTATTTCTGGCTTGTCTACAGCACAGGAGCAATAAACAACACCAGCTGTTTAGAAAGCATCAACATTCTTATCCCTCTGTCATGCTGCTTGCTGTTGAATTAACCTTCTGTGATAGTATATCTTGGAAAATCCCTTCAAACCTAATGGGTCATTTAGTTAAAAGTCTTGAGAGATAACACTGACGTGGCTTTACTTTCTGTTGAACTCATTAACTGGATTGATTTTGGTCTACAATTCTGCAGTGCCGTACTAATCACACACAGGTGGTGAGTCGTGAAGTCTTGTTTTTCTAAATTTCTTAAAAATGTATTCTGCATTTTAGGTCGATTTGGTCAAACAACCCCACCCCTTGTTGATTTTCTCAAGGATATTTTAAGACGATACCCAGAAGGAGGACAGATCCTTAAGGTAGGATGTCTGATATAGTTTACTTTCAGAGCAAATAGCCATCCATCTAACCCTGAGTATGAACACCAGAGCCTTCTCCAACTACCGTGCGTCCATCAGCAGCGTGGCTACGAGTGTGGCGTTTGATCTAGACGAGTTTATTACTCCCCACGACCGCAGCGCACAGCTGAATGGAGTGGGTCTGAGAGTGCGGTTGGCATGAAGGGAGGAAGGTTGGGGTTAGGGCTACACTAAGCTGCTGTATGCTCTCTTAAAACAGAATCGTCTAGGAATGCTTTTGTAGAGCATTGAGCCCTGGTATCAAGCACCAGCCATCAGCCAACCAATCATTCAGCAGCCTAACACAAGTCTGTGTCGGAGGCCAGGAACTCATGTGTGACCTCGAGATTCAGAGATCTGGTTTTCTGAGAGACTGTACTTTACTAGGATAATTCCTTACTTACTTGTGTTTGTATTGTGCATACTCAATGTATTTTCCCCGGGACAGGCTGGCCTCAGACTCATAATGCTTCTGCTTCAGTCAGTGCTGGGGTTATGGACTTGGCTTGTGATATATCCGTTAAGTTTGGATATATTCAATATATATAGAAAAACAAAAGTGAAACATCTACAAAAAAGGCAATGAAAGAAGACTGTGAAAATTAGGTTTGATGTCTAATAAGAAACCTCCTTAATGAACTGGGGAGGTAAATCAGTTATTATGTATCTTCTGCGTTATTCTCATCTTCAGTGTCTCAGCTCTGATTTCTCTTCTAGCTTAACAGAGTTGTAAGGTCTATTAGCTTGTGTAGTCATGCTCAGATAGGCACAGAGCAAAGGTTGTGCTGTTGTTAGGGACTGCCTTAGGGGACCCTGGACCCCCTTCAATGTGACCTTCAGAATGGGAGCCAGTGGTTCATAGAAGGCTACTTTGAAAGCTATGTTTTTATATTGATTGCTAGAGAAATGAAGAGTATGAATTCAGAGCAAGGACTCAGTTGTGGTTATAGGAGTTGGGTCAGAAGTGAGTAGGATCCTTGCTGGGACTGAGTCTGCGCTCCTGGAAGGTCTGTGGCACATAGCCTGTGGTTGGCCTCCTTTGCTCTTTTTGTTATGTTTGTATTATAGTCAGTTGAATACCTTCTCTATTCCTTGGATATTTTAGTCCTAGGCTCAGCAGGGACTTTTCAGAATTGTCTGTAGCTCAGCCTTTACCTTTTACGGTGTTTGTGAAGCAGGTCCAGATATTTTAGGGTCTCTCTGACTCTCAGAATCCATCTGAAAATGACCCTTAAAGATTATAGCCATGGGGAGCTCTTTGTATCTATACTTGTACATACATATATACATACATATGGAATACATAGTATTCTGCCACCATTTACTTACTGTCCACCCGTCATATTAACAGCTTGCTCATTTTTAAAGACTCTCTTGGACTGAACAGAGATGGAATAAGGTTTAAGCCATTAAAACATCTATGAGAAATGGACAGCTGTATAAATAGTTACCATAGCGGCTAATGGATGTATGGTAGTAAGAGAAGGTTCTGGTGTTCATATTCAGGGTTAGATGGATGGCTACTTGCTAAACCCCCCCCCCCCAATTTTTTGTTCTTAGGCTCAAACCCAGGGCCCTTCATATGCTAGATAAGCACTGTACCCTGAGCTACACTGAGGTACCCACCAGGCCTTTGGAGGATGCACTTGATGAACCTGATAAGCCCAATCCCAGCTTAGCTATTTAAGTCTGTCTTCTTCCCTGGTTGTTTCACATTTGTACGCTTCTAGAGACTGTCCAGTTGGCATTGCTTTAGCGTCAGCTTAAGTGCTCTTCAAGTTAGTGTCCCAAGGTTCCAGGATGATGGAAAGGTGCCTCTCCACAAAGTCAGACGGTGGTGAGTTTGATAATGCGGAGTGTGTGTGAGTGAGTGTGTGTGTGAGTGTGTGAGTGTGTGTGTGAGTGTGTGTGAGTGAGTGTGTGTGTGAGTGTGTGTGCAGTGTGTGAGTGTGTGTGAGTGTGTGTGAGTGAGTGTGTGTGTGTGAGTGTGTGTGCAGTGTGTGTGTGAGTGTGTGTGAGTGTGTGTGCAGTGTGTGTGTGCAGTGTGTGTGTGTGCAGTGTGTGTGTGTGCGCAGTGTGTGTGTGTGTGCAGTGTGTGTGTGCAGTGTGTGTGTGCAGTGTGTGTGTGCGTGTGTGTGTGCAGTGTGTGTGTGTGAGTGTGTGTGTGCAGTGTGTGTGTGTGCAGTGTGTGTGTGCGTGTGTGTGTGCAGTGTGTGTGTGTGCAGTGTGTGTGTGTGTGTGTGTGTGAGTGTGTGTGCAGTGTGTGTGTGCAGTGTGTGTGTGTGTGTGTGTGTGAGTGTGTGTGTGTGTGTGTGAGTGTGTGTGTGTGTGTGAGTGTGTGTGTGTGTGTGTGTGTGTGTGTGTGTGTGTGTGTGTGTATTTCTAACCACCTATATGACTATTTAAACAGTAGCCCAGTTTGCTTTGTTCTGAGTCAGAGCCTATTCAGGAATTTATCATCTGATGGTTTTCCCTTCCTGTGGACAGGCTCTGGAGAATAAGGTAGAGGTGCCTTCAGAGTTCCATTCAACTTTTGATGATGGTGACTCTGGGTGCATCTCTAGGACTTGAATCTCTTTTCAGCTGTAGCTCTGTTCTAGTTGACCAGAGTTTTTTTTTTTCTTTTTTGCGGGGGATGTTTAGAAGTATTTGGGGTGGTTAGGACTAAGAATTTTGTTGCTGCTCTTGCACTTTGTATATCACAGGTGTCTGGGTACCCACAAACTCACCCACTATCCAACAACGATTGATATTACTCCCTTTATGAATGGTTCTCATCACTAAGACACTTTCTGCCCCAGGCATGTCAGGTTCTTAAGAATATTGCCTAGTAAGGATGCATGTGGACTAAGACTATTGAATATCCTTTTTTTCTAAGAGCATTTAAGTTTGGTAAATAAATAAGAACTAATGGTCTATTTTGGGAAGCTGTTCAAGCATGAGATATTTCAGAATAATCTCTATAGAGCTCTGAATTAGAGCACTTTCTTTTGAACAAGGCTTTTTTGTGTGGATTTGTAGGTACTTCCAGGACTTGTAGATAGAGGCTAAATGGTAGCAACTTTAAAGCTGACTTGCAGGCATGTATTTCTGGGAAGGACTTCCCAACTCCTGTGTATGTAGGAGCTACTTCCAACAGGAACTTTACGGAGCTTAACCTTACCCATTAGAGGTCTTTTCACTTTAATGCACTTACTTTTTAGATATTGTAGTAAACACAAAGTCAAACAGTAGACTACTATATTAATGTCATTTTGGTGTATTTCATGGTTAGGAATTGATTCAGAATGCGGAAGATGCTGGGGCCACAGAGGTTAAATTTTTATATGATGAAACACAATATGGAACGGAGACTCTTTGGTCAAAAGATATGGCACAATATCAGGGTAAGAATAATTTGGAGTAAGTTTTATTTTTTGTAGTAACAATGATTTTTAATATCTACAATACTTTATTTAGTGAACAGTGTAATTATCATTTGTACTTCTTGGCATGTTTTTAAATCAGGTGGTTTTTTTCTAGGCTTTTTATGGGAAGATGTTTCTGCCAGTTGGTATCCTTGGAGGGGAAAAATTGGCTAGCAATGTAATCACATTATTCTGCTCAGTCAACCTGTACTTCGTATTATGAGTGCTATAAAGTGATGAGAGGATTGGCTTGTGATTTCTTGGCTCTAATTTGGTTATTTAATGTAGCCTGCTGGAACAATGTTTAGTTTGCATCCAGGGGACTGCGGCCAAGCTCTGGTCCTTCCCAGACCTACCCGTTGCTCAGCTTCACTGGCCATGGCACCCTGGGCAGGCCCTCTGATCTCCATGTCCACTCTGCCCACAAGCTAGTGATATAAAGGGCAAGTCTTCTTCCTAGTTTTTCTGAGGAGAGAATGGGGTCCTAGATATGATTTTGGCTGTTTATACCTATGGCATTCTGCTGTTCACTGTCCTGAAACCACTGTACCAGTGAGAATGTAGAGAATCTATAAGAATTTTGTTTCTAAATTCTGCCACATGTCTTTTAAGTTTTTCTGCTTTCAGTCTTCATTAAAAAAAATTAAAACAGTTGGGTGTTGTGGTGCATGCTTTTAGTCCCAGCACTCAGGAGTTAGTGGCAGGTGGATTTCTGTGCATTCAAGGCCAGTCTGATCTGCATAGTGAGTTCCAGGCCAGCCAGAACTTCACTTATTTACCTCACCTACTATCAGAACTACCACTAAAAGATTGAAACAGTCACAAACCTTCCTCCCATGGCTCAGGGATAATCTTACAAGAAGGGTGGTATTCAGGGACCCTGCAAGCATCACCACTGGCAGGGAAATAAATGTTCCATGAGCGGTGAAGAATGAAACTCTAGTCAGCACTATCTTTGCAGGTGCTGGGTCAAAACTTCTGGAATCTGACCTCTGGGTTTCTCTTACAGTAACACTTTGGAAAAAGGGTTTCCGTGTAATAATTATCACAACAAAGCTTTAGGTGTTGCATAGATGTAGAAGCTCCTAGCAAAGTATCAACACACCTGTGATCTTTACAATAAGAATGAGTTCTGTTGGCTGATAAACAGTGCTCAAGGCAAGAGCCTAAGGAGGAAGGATCTGTGATGAGCGTAATAATAGATCCTATTGATAGAGGATGCAAAATACAGGGGACCTCTCTCATAAGGAAGGCTCTATTCACCCGGAGACTAAGCTCAGGATAAGGGCCTGATTGATAATTATATTGAAGACTTATTGTCTGACAACTCAAGGGCACTTCTCTATGTTGCATTCTGTGGTAAGCCCTTATTAATGCCACAGTGGAGCCTAAGCACTCCTGTGTGGGGAGATAAAGCTCTTATCTTGGTGTAGATGAAGAAGCTGAGCCTTGGCTGCAGTTGGTGTCACCAGACTGCATTGACTCCAGAGTACTTTTTCACAGCTATGTGCTTGTCCTTTTTAGAATAGCCTTTGCAGCCTTGGCCAGTTTCGTGTCCTGACTTGACTACTATAAAGATAGCAGTCACACTATTTAAAAACAAAACAAAACCCAGACCAGGCCGACATCAGTATTTAAAGAAGCATAAGGAGGTGTTCTTTGGGTGTTGGGAATCTCCATGTAGTTCATTAGCATGGAGGTCACACAGGTCGAAGGGCACACATATAGGCTCTGAGCTTTATTGTTTCTGTGTTATTCTTAAGTAACTTTTCAAAAAAAAACATTGATCATATTTAAAGAATGATGAGTTGATAGAGTTGCTTGTACTCAGAAAACATTAGGATTTCTGAAAATAGGTCTCAAAAGAGAGTGCTGAAGTATTTGTTCACAATTATAAATACTAAATTATAAATATACTATTAAAGGAACCACTTTGGAGATAGCAATGTAATTTCAAACAATCTATTTAAATATTTACCACATTAATGACTATTTAAATTATACCACCAATGCCTTGTATAGAAATCAAGTAAAGCAAAATTTAAAAATGCGCAACCCAAATATTTACAAGGTGATTGTTAACTTTACTGAGGGATTAATTTTTAGTTTATGAAAAAATATAGTCACAAAGTTTCTTTAGGTTGGAAGTTTCCTTAATACATTGTTCCATACACCTAGATAATTATCTGTGCTTACCATACTTTCAGTTTTGAATGGATGAGTTTATTCAGTATTCATAAAAAAATAAAAGAATAAATAGCGATAGACAGACAGACAGACAGACAGACGATAGATAGTAAGGCGCATCGTGATAACAGCGTGTCTACTCTGGTTTTGGTACTTAAGTTCTATAATTGTCTTAATTTCTTCTTCTAGGACTTTTGGCCAACAGTATATTTCTCTGCCTGTTAGCTTTTACCAAAGTTGTTTTTATTTTTATTGTGAAAACTGTTGGAATAATAATGCAGAATTTAGTCGAAGTACTCACTTGTCTTGATTCTCTCAACAAATAAGTTTTCTGTACGGCTGGAGCTCCTGAAACAGAATGATGGTTCTGGTGTACTTCTTGCTGAGTATCTGCCTGTGCACTTCAATACCCAGGGTCAGCTCTCTATGTGTACAACAATGCAGTTTTCACCTCGGAGGATTGGCATGGCATTCAAGAAATAGCAAGAAGCAGGAAAAAAGATGATCCTTTGAAGGTTGGAAGATTTGGAATTGGGTTTAATTCTGTCTACCATATAACAGGTACAACATGGCTGTGGGCAAGCGGGGAGTAGATAGGTTTGAGTAAATCTTCTGTGTTTACATTAACATTTACATTGACATTGTTTCATTTTAAATACGTATTGAAATTACATTGTGATCTATTAAAATGTAACCATTACACATAAATCTGTATTTATGTATTCACCTTTTGGAAGTTCACTAACTTCAGGGCTCCAGGTGATGGTTTGTGAATGTTGAAGCACAGTTAGGGATTCTGTCAGTGTAGAGATGATCATGGAGGAATTTAGAGCACATCAGTTTCCCTGTGTGTACAGCTCAGTGTAATTTTGCCCCTCGGTTAACAGTGAATACATTGATGTAAGCCATTTGCTGGAAGGCTCTTCTGCAATCTGAAGGTTTGATAAGGTCATAGTTCTTGCTTTTACAATGTCAGGAGTGTCTCTGACCTGATTTCAGTATGGGTATGTGGCATTGCATGATGGGATTAGGGACAAATATGCCCTAGATTGTACTTTGATGGATTTAGTGGACATAAGATTTGCTACTTAAAATACATAAAAATTTAGGAGTTGGTGACAGTCACAATTAAACCTGTATTTGACAACTGCAGATATTAAAGAGATGGCAGATTTTACGGGGTTACATTGTACATGGAGATTAGGGGCTAAAGTCTGCATGGGAGACAAAACACATCATAATTACCCATGGGCAGCCCTTTGAGCAGCACCATGGATAAAAGTTTCTTTCAGTATAATACATCTGACACATCTAGTTCTGACATCACTGAAATATCACTGTTCCTCTGTCGCGGAGCAGAAAAAGCAGTTGCTATCTGTCTAGAAGTTGTGTGATAAGATGTGGCTCTTTAAGTAGTGTAGCTGTGTACCATGTGAGTCCTTCCCCAGGAGAGTTCATCTCTTGCTCACCACTGGGCCTGTGTTTGCTGAGCTCTGTGGCAGTGGAGCAACCTGCGTTGTCATAGTCAACAGCTGAACCTTTTAATTTGAGCATAGGCTGTAACTCCTTTCTTTCTAACTGGCTTTATGTGGTATAAGAACTGAGTATAAATATATAAATAGTGCTAGGCAGTGGTGGCACATGCCTTCAATCCCAGCACTCAGGAGGCAGAGGCAGGTGGATCTCTGTGAGTTGAGGCCTGCCTTGCAGCCCAACATTGCTGCTGGGGCAACTCAACAAGGAAGAAAAGGAGACATATCCGTTGGTGCAAGCCCTGCCAGACCTCATCAGAGGGAACCACCATCCTGGCTAGCACCATACTTGATTAACAGTGGCACCACTAGTGTCTGAGCTCAGGTGTTTTATTGATTCAGAACTCCTCAGGTGCAGATCATAAGCAGTCAACGTCCCCCACATAAATGCAACACCTGAAAACAATACAAAATTCCCTAGACAGCCCCTCACCCAACAGTACATAAAACAATTATTTTACATATAACTAAAAATAAACTTCCACAACACAGCCTGGTCTACAGAGCGAGTTCCAGGACAGCCAGAGTTACGACAGAGAAGCTCTTTCCTGAAAAAACCATAAGAAGAAAAATCTAAATAGTGTTTATATCTTCTGCTTAGTGGGCACTTAGTGATATAGCATGGGCTTTTACAAAAATCATGGGAGTTTTGATGACAGGCTCTTATTAGATTGGCTCAAACCAGAAATCATTATGTCTTAACTTTCAATATATTAAGCTACTTGTTTTTGAAGAATTTAATGTGCCATATTGCTTCTTATGTAATATTTTGATGGCAGTTATCATTTCACTCTGGCTGTACTTGTAATTGCTGATTGGATTTCTGAGTTGGTCATGCCTTGGTTTTCACCTTTACAGATGTCCCTTGTATCTTTAGTGGTGACCAGATAGGAATGCTAGATCCTCATCAGACACTTTTTGGCCCCCATGAGTCGGGCCAATGTTGGAATCTCAAAGATGACAGCAAAGAAATGAATGAGCTTCCAGATCAGTTTGCCCCCTTCATTGGTGTTTTTGGAAGCACCAAGGAAACATTTGCAAACGGCAGCTTTCCGGGGACGTTTTTCCGTTTCCCTCTTCGCTTACAGCCTTCCCAGCTGAGCAGCAATCTCTACACGAAACAGAAGGTTCTTGAGTTGTTTGACTCTTTCAGGGCAGATGCAGACACTGTGCTCCTTTTCCTGAAGAGTGTGCAGGCTGTGTCTTTACATATCCGAGAAGCTGATGGGACAGAGAAACTGGTGTTTAGAGTGACTGCTAGTGAGAACAAGGCCCTGAAACACGAACGGCCAAATTCTATCAAGATTCTGGGAACAGCCATAAGCAACTATTGTAAGAAGATCCCAAGCAACAGCGTCACCTGTGTGACCTATCACATAAACATAGTTCTGGAGGATGAGAGTGCGAAGGATGCCCAGAAGACGTCCTGGTTGGTGTGTAACAGTGTGGGAGGGCGAGGTATTAGTAGTAAATTGGACTCTTTGGCTGACGAATTGAAATTTGTCCCAATTATTGGACTGGCCATGCCTTTATCAGGCAGAGGCGATGAAGAAAATGGAGCAATATCTGATTTCTCAGGAAAAGCATTTTGTTTTCTTCCTCTGCCTCCTGGTGAGGAAAGCAGAACCGGGCTTCCAGTTCATATCAGTGGATTCTTTGGCCTGACTGACAACCGCAGAAGCATAAAATGGAGGGAGCTGGACCAATGGAGAGACCCTGCAGCCTTGTGGAATGAATTTCTTATTGTGAATGTTGTTCCCAAAGCTTATGCTACTCTGATCCTAGATTCGATAAAACGCCTGGAGACAGAAAAGAGCTCTGATTTCCCCTTGTCGGTTGGTGCCATCTATAAACTTTGGCCTGAGGCCAGCAAAGTCAAGGCACATTGGCAGCCAGTGTTGGGGCCTCTGTTTAGTGAGCTGTTCCAGCATGCTGTGATTTATTCAATTAGTGGTGAGTGGGTAAAGCTGGAGCAGGTGTCCTTCTCCGAACTTGATGGAAGTTTAGAATACACACAATCTGTGCTCAACTACCTCCAGAGCTCAGGGAAACAGATTGCCAAGGTACCGGGGAACCTGGCTGCTGCTGTTCAGCTCAGTGCAGCCTCTACCACCTCCAGCGTGACTCCTTTAAGGAAAGTGACCCCTGCATGGGTCCGTCAGGTACTGAGGAAGTGTGCACACCTGGGCAGTGCTGAAGAAAAGCTCCATCTTCTGGAATTCGTGCTCTCTGACCAAGCCTACAGTGAGCTACTAGGACTCGAGCTGCTGCCTTTACAAAGTGGGGCTTTTGTCTCCTTCTCCTCGTCTGTCTCTGACCAAGATGTTGTTTACATCACCTCAGAAGAATTCCCAAGGTAGGTACTGAATAGCTCAGACACTGGTGATGGAGAAGGGAGTTGTCCTGTCCACAGAGTCTGCCAGACCCTCCAGGTGTCGGTGGATTATGTGGTTAGGAGGGCTTTTTGTGAAGTGTGAAAAGGTGCATTTTGTTTTTAAAAATGAAAAGGCATTCTATTCTAGCATTTGTCAATTAAAAGATTACATAAAAGCTGGGCATAGTGCCTTGTGTCTACAGTCCCAGCTGTTTGGGAAGCTGAGTCAGGAGGACCACTTGAACCTGGGAGTTTCAAAACAACATAGTCATACTTTGTCTCAAAAAACAATTATTCTAGTACCTGTTTTCAGTCACAACACTTGAAACAATTGTTATAAGGTGCTAATACAGGTGAGACTAGTTAGTAGAATTATTTTGATGAAATTTAAATTAAAATAGTATGTGAGATAACTATTTGTATTTTTAAGTCGGTGTCGTGTAGCCCAGACTAGCCTGGAAAGCAGAGTTTTCTTGCTTCAACCTTCCAAGTGCTGGGGTTAGAGGTGTACATCACCATACTGGGCTTTGGTAACTAAGTTTTTGTAACTGAGGTCATATGTTGACATTTATGGAATCTAATTCATTTTATTGCTGGGTATTTGAACTGTTTTTTATGTATGCTTTTGGTGTATGATGCCTCATATTTTAAAGCAAAGCCTACCTAATGCTGTAGTTTGATGTGTATACTATAATTCATGGAAAATGAAATAGGTTTAACTGGTTTGAAATTATACGGTGGAATTTTTTAGCCTTAGAATTGTAACTGCTGTGCACCTCTCACGTTCTAGGTCCCTTTTCCCAGGTCTTGAAGCAAGACTTGTTTTGGAGAACTTGAAGCCTCACCTTTTAGCTGCTTTAAAAGAAGCTGCCCAGACCCGAGGTATTAGAGCCATTCAGTGCTTTTCTTAAACAACCCTCTTTATAAAAATGTAAATAGCTTGTTTAAGATTTCTTCTAATAACTGTCCATTTTAGACCTATAAATCTGAGTTCATATGGTGCAACCTAGGAGAACTGTTCATTTTAAGATGTGTCAGGAGTCATCCAAAGTCTAAAAGAATCCAAAGGCAATGCCATTGAGAACCTCTTGCCACGGCTCTTTATGGTGAGCATCTACAGGAAGCACATCTTTTGTAAATGCACAATGCTTTTGTTTTTTCCCCAATGCTTGCTGTTTCTTTTTGGACCCTCCTATCCTCAGCTCCTGGAGCATGTGTGGTAATGAGGAAAGTGATTGCTAGTTAAATTTCACAGATGAGAGGAAAAGGTTAAGTTCATGGTTTTCAGATGAATGTGGGAGATCGGGTCTTATACCTTGTCTCCCTTGCCTGCCATACCACATCTGACATAGTTATAGGTGGTTATTCTGGGTGATCATATTAGCTACCAGTTGTGGTCAACTTCCAAGATACGTGCATCCATCTAACCCCATGACACTGTCAGGACAGGGGACTAAGGAGGCCTAGGAAAGCCATAAATGCCCTTTAATGGCAATGATTTTGGGGAAATGACAGTAATATGGAGGGAAAATTACCATGGTTCTGACTTTAATTCCTTCAACTTCTGTAAATATCCCTTCATTTATAAAAATATTGTCTGGACTTTTTCCAAATTAGATATTTGCCCCAGATTTCAGAATTTGTCTTACCAATGAAGTTATTCTTTGTGATATGTCTTAGACAACATATAATCTTTTCCTTTCAAGGAAAGGTTGCTAATCATTATACATCTTTATTCATTAAAATATGCATGAAAGAATTTGGAATTTGTCAGAGAAATAAGGTTGGAGTTAAAGTCAGACCAAGAATGAGCCTGTAAATGTTTCTTGCCACAAGGATCAGTAACTGTGAGAGTCACAGTAATACTTGTTTCCAGCATCCAGGTGACTCTTTGTTGTGAACTGTTCTTTTCAAGAAAGGCTTTTGAGATGTTGAAACATGGATTCTTTCCCTCCCTTTTACCCACCCTCCCTCTCTTTTCCTTTTATGTCGAATTGTATTCTATTATAGTCTTAATATAATAGAATATAATATTAAGATATATTACTATGTAATATATGTAATATTAATATCTTAATATTATATAACACAAATATAAATTTTATATATATATATATATATAATCTCAGTCTGCAAAATGTTTGGCTTACAAGTGCAAAGAACTGAGTTTGATCCTCAGAACTCATTTGAAAAACAGATAAACAAAAAACTGGTATGAAGGTGTGAAAGTGTATGTTTGTAATCCAGCTCTGGGGAGGTGGGGACAGGGAGATTCCCAGGGCTTGCTGCAACCATTGAGAAATACTGTCTCAAGGGGGGAAAAAAAAGGCTTGAGGAATAATAGCTGATCTTGTCCTCTGGCCACCACATGAGTGAGTGAGTGTGTGTAAGTGTGTGTGCGTACAAAATTAAAACTCGGTGTTGAAGACAAAGTATACACAGGCAAGTTGGCTCACTGCAGTTGTGTAAACTACATACATGTATGTGACCCACACCAGGGAACAAGAAGTACTGACACCAGAGTCCTCCATTCATTCAGAGGACTATGCTTCTGGCTTTTGACAGTAGAGATTAACTTTGCTAGTAACTGTATGTTTTACCCTCGCTGCTCTTAGTATTACCTAGTGAGGTTCACCCCCCCATTCATTGCATATATCTATATATACATGATTTCTCATTGCTGTGCCGTTTCCTTATATACTGGATAACTCTTTTGAAGAGAGTATTTTTGTTGATGGCAGGTAGTTTCTGAGATGAATATGGATTTGCAAATCAACTGAAATTATTCAGACCCAAATCAAGTAGAAAGCCAACAGCCATATTGCTTTGGTTCAAAACTGGACAGATTTTTTTGTGATACAGAGCAAGGCCAGAGTTTGTTTCATGTGACTGGAAACACCGCACATATACAACAGGATCTGACATTCTTTCAGTGATGGTGACGACTTGGCTGACATCAAGTTGCTGCTGTATTTTCAGTGTGTACTTCTGTTGGCACTTTTCAGTGGCAATTAAACACATTTTTGCGTGTTGCATTTCAGAGAAAAGCAACCTTGAACTTTATTTCCTCCATTGCTTTCTGTTGTTCTCCAGCTTGGAGTCTTTCTACTCCCAGCGTTTACTGTCACTGCCAACAGACTCCTGACTCCTCTGACATTCCATCCCATTGTCTGGCCAGGGTCTCGTGAATAATCTGTGTGTTAGTTAGTGATCTCTTTACTTACCTGATCTGAAACTGTGACACCACTGCTCACTTCCTCTTGGAGCCCTGTGAGCCTCTGGCAGCATTCTTTTCTTGATGCACTCCTACTTTTCTGCTCGGATTTAAGAATTATTGGTGAATCTGTATATTGCAATTCACTCCCTAAGTATGGTTTAGTTTGGGGCTCCTCTGGCCAACCACGTATTTTTTTCTTTACTTTGGTTTGTTTTTCTCCTTTATACTTACTTGTGTATTGATAATCTTTGTAATACCTCACACTCATGGGAGGTAGTGTAGAGCTATAGTTACATGTAAGTCTAACCCCAAGCCTCATTCCTCTCTTTATTGTGTCTTTGAACAAAGGCTTGCATTCCCTGAGCCTCTATTTCTTCATCTAGCATGGTGATAAATGGACGTCTTCTGTAAGGGTGTAGAATCTGATTACTTGAAAGGAAGGGTGCTTATGGTGATGAGGGTTGGGAAGAACTTGGCAGCATTCACTGTGTATCTGTTGAGTTTGATCCTGATTTGCAGTCACAGCAAATCAGGTTACTGAAAAGTGTTACTGTGATAATTCATGGTAGGCATTCTTCTGAATACCAGATAGTACAGACAGAAATGTTAGTCTAGTCCAGTACCTAGCGCATAACTGCCTGCACGGGGAAGCTATTGTGATCAAAAGTTCCATAAGTATTTCAAAATCAATATTTCCTTCCTTCCTTCCTTCTTTTTTTTTTCATTTTTCAAGACAAGGTTTCTCTGATGTAACTCTGGCTGTCCTGGAACTCACTCTGTAGACCAGGCTGGCCTTGAACTCACAGAGGCCTGCCTCTGCCTCCTGAGTGCTGGGATTAAAGCATGCACCGCCACTACCTAGCTCAAAATCAATATTTTCAAAATGTTAGTCATCACATCTCCTCTTGTTTCTCCTTTTGTGTGACCCCATTAAAAATGCTGCTGCTATCCTTGGAGTTTACTCCACAGTGAACCACTGGTTTACCATCTGTGTTCTGTCCAACAAGCTCTAAAAGTTTTCTGTGTTTGTCTTTTGTCTTGTGGATCTGCCACTGTTGTATTGCAGATCCTGTACTTGTGACATCACTTCACTTTTGGAATTAACCCCTTGCTATAGCACTCACTTTTTGTGTGAACATGACACTCAGCAGCTGTGGGTTATCCATGGATTCTGATTACATCAAGAGAGGCCTTGGCTTGCTAGGATGGGTTAGATGGCCTTCCATGACTGACCTTGGTGATGGTCTGTGGTTCTGAATGTCTGTGATTGTGAACTGCTATTTCCCTGGCCTCACTCCATTTAGGGCTCCTCTTCCGTTGTAGTTGGATTTGTCTCCTTTGTGTAAAGCAGAGCCTCCTTTTAGGTTAGTTCTCAGTCATAAAATTTGGGTGAACATTTTCTCCTATCTGTACTTAACTACTTAGCATTTGTTTTGCTTGGAAGACTAAGCTTCATTCTCTACTTTGCCCACTAACTTCTGTTTATGGTCTTGGGGATTAAACTAAGGCTTCAAGCATGTTAGGCAAGTGCTTTACCACTGAGCTATAACCCCCACTCCTAACTTACTTTTGATTCATCTTTTAAGTGATAATAAAAAAGAAAATTTGCGTATTCATTGGGTAACATGATATACACACACAATGTAATATGTGAATTAAATTCACCACACCTGTCTTCTTAAATATTTTCCATTTCTTGATGAAGAATTTCCTAGCTTTTTGAAACATACAGTACATTATTATTATCTGTAATTACCCTACTCTGCAGTAGAACCCAGCACTTCTTAATCTGACTGTACAATACCAATGACCAACCTTTGTCTGCCCCATGCATTGTATCCCCCACTCTCCCAACATCTGATTAACCACAGAGAAAGCTTGGGAGGTACTCATGAGCTGGACGTTAACAAATAAAAGGTAGCTAGGGAAGAAGTCCTGCTCTAAGGCTGACAGGGAAGCATGTTAGAACATGAGTCTTTCCTACAGATCTCTGCCCAGTGCCAGGAAGGCTCTCTGAGACTATAGCAGACCCAGTATTGAACTCCAAAGTGAAGTTCTGGCCTAACTTTCCCAGAATGCTTCCTAGTACATCAAGTCTCTGCCCTCTTTTTATTGCCCAAGTATGAGAGAGAGGTGCTGGAGGCAGCCCTTGAGCTATACAGTAAATGTAAATCTGCAGGCTCTGAGAGTAGTAGCTCTGAGACAGAGTGGGTAGTAGCATGGGAATATGGTCTTGGAGCTCTGTCTGGCTATGGATGCTATCGTGGTGGTTTTGGTAGTGGACTTCAAGTCCAAGGCCTTGTCTTAGTTTCTTCTCCCTGCCCAGGTAGGAGACACCCTCTATTTGTGATGAGTACTGTCTGTTGTTTGCTGCCGTAGGTAGCAGAGCCTCTGTCATCAGCTCTACTTGAAAAGCTCAAGGAAATGGAAGGCTCTAGATAATTTGAGATGCAGAGCTACTGTTCTGTTTTTGTTCTACCTCATTTTTTTATTTGTAAATTAGATTGTAGTTTAAATTACATGAGTACATGCATGAATATCAGAAATTAGGTGAGAGGTGAATACTTCAAAAATCCTGCCAGTAAATGGGTTTTAGGTTAGCAACTAGAAAGAAAAAATAAGCAGTTAAGTGAGACAAATTCCTAATGGAGAGGCACCAGGATCCTATTTACATATTTCTTAGTTTTCAAGCTTTCTAATTAGATAAAAATTATATTATCTGTTACAACTAGTGACTCGAGTTGTTCTTAAATATTTGTTTCCTATATATGCCAAGCATTGTGCCAAATGAAATAGTAAATATATTAGGAAAAAAATCCCAGCTGCCTGAGGATACAGATATGAATTTACTGTCATTCATATAATGGGCACTTGGTCAGATGCTGAGAATGGACTGGCCATTGGGTAGCAAATCAGGAGGGTAGGTCTTGTGTATTCTGTCTGATACACAGAGGAGAGAGACTCTAGCCTTCCTGTCTCAAGGGACAACATGTTTCCAGTGATGACTTAGACACAACTTTATCATGATGTACACTATTTATTGACGAGAGGGTGACTTCATACACACGTATACAAATCTTCAGAAAGTGTTAAATTTTAAATTTCTAGCCTCTGGCATACAGTTAGCTGTATTTGACATTAACAAGACTTGTGCTATGGAGATGTTGGGACTACCACACCGTGATTACTTGCTGGGGAAAAGGACCGTGTGCTAAGAAGAGTTTGTTCCAAGCCTACCTTCACCTTGCCCAGGACACGCCATCTTTCCCAGAAATGTGGGCGCATAACCTTGCTATCTGCTCTCAGCCATTCTTACTTCTTTAGTTAACACAGGAGTATAAGAATTTACCTTTCTAAAACGTGTTTCCCCACTGTTTGGAAGACTTGTTTTTCTTATTTAAAAAAAAAAAATAGCCAAAGTCCTTGGCATTGTCCATGAGGCTTTTTTTATTACCTGATTCTGTTTTATTCTGGGCATTATAAAGATGCCTGGTACACAGGAATGCTAAGTGAATGTTTGCTGTTACACATCTCCTTCCTTGGTTTTGCCCCCCACCCCATCATTCTCATATTTAAAGAATGTTTATTTTTCTCCATTAGGTGCAGACATTTGATTTTTTTCCCATGCCCACCCTGCTTCAACTCATTTCATGCAACCTATGCATGCTTCCATAACACTGGACTCAACACAGCCCCACACCTGTCCCTGTGTAGTGCTTGCAGTCAGTTCTCTAATCTGCCTTCCACATTAGATACAGACGCAGTCTGAGAACATGGCTAGGGGCTTGTTTCTAACACGCTAGCACTCAGTATCGCCTGACTGACAAGCGCTGCTTGTGAGGTAATTATTCTGATGAAAAGCAGAGTCCCTGTCTTAGCCTTGAAACTGAGTTCAAGGTACTTCAATGCACAAACATATCCCACAAAGATGCAGTGGTGTACTTGATGGAATAAATGGCTTGCCTCAGGCATGGAAGGGTTAATTGCCCACGGGAGCAGGTCTTAGAACTCTGTGATTATTGGTGATTATCATAAGTAATCAATAGGGTTGTTTGATTAAGTCACCCTTTCCTTATTAAAAACTTAGAATTAAGTGTAAATTTACTTTGTATAGATACTAAAAATAGATAGAAAAATAGATATAAAAGTCTATTTCTTGCTTTCTCAATTCTTCTCAAGGCTCTCTGACTGTTTTATGATGATAGCCTGTGAAAAGCCCATGGTTAGCTTGCAGATTGCTGTGAATGCAGTGTAATTTGTGTTCATTTACAAACACGCACTCCCCTTCTTTGCTGCTTTCTGATCTAAGTCTCAGTCCTTACATAGTTAGGGTTAATCTGCATCAGAATAGATCTTAAATCTTAAATGCATATACTGTTTGGAGCTTTGCTTTTGCCTTTTCTTTTACATGCTGTGTGGAGAGTCTACACACAGCATTGCTTAAGATACGGAGTAATTTTTGTAGTGTGTTTGTGAAAATTTGAACATTCTGGCCTTTCTAAGAATGGATTTAATTGTATTCTAGCGCAGCAGCTTCTCTGGGGATACTCAGGTAGGATCGCTGACGGAATGTTGTGTTCATTTGAACCCTGACCTATTTATTGATTTTTGTCATTTGTTGAATCCTGTGTTGTTGTTTTGTTTTGTTTTTAACCCAAGTAGCTAGAAATTATGTCAACTATTTTTTTTTTCTTTGCTGGAAATAACTTTTAAAGGAGAGAGGAAACTACTAATATAGACCTTTGTTGTTACAAACACTATCATTTAAAAAAAAAACAAAACATTTAAATGGCTTGACAACCTTCATTTCATAACTGCTTAGTCTCAAATGGAAGGCACAGGTGGAATTTGTATTTTACACTCTTAAGTGGGAGAGTTTGGCACAAATGCTCTTCTGTTGTTCCCACAGTTGCTAAGAGGAGAAATGGAGGAGGGGAGTGCATTCTGGGAACTGCTAGGATTGTAGCCCAGCCGAGACTGGTGTCAGTAGGAAGCCCCTCCCTAGCGACAAGGAGCACTGAAGTGGCCAATCTGCGTTCATTACGGACAGTCAGCTGATCTTACAATGCTGGCTGTGTCATTTTATTGATTGTTCACCCTTTTTGTCTTGTTGTAGTAAATATCTTTAGTATTATTTTGTACTATTTTCTCAACTTCATGTTTTACTTGGAAATTTAAAGGGTGCAAGATTTGCTTTATAGAAATCATTTTATACATATGCTTTGAAGTAGATTATACATATATAAAATTAGTTTAGAAGCTAAGTCATTATTAGAGTAGTAATTTCTATAATATTAAATTTGGCTTCTACTTTACATTAAAGATATCTAGTGCTTTATCAGTAGCTCTTGTAATGGAAAAGTGTAGTGAAAGAGGCGCCCCTGTTAATGCCTGTTCTGGGGCTGTCCCGTTTTGGTTACTGAGTCTCTGTTGCTGCATCTCCTATTCAAGTCCATGCCCAGCCTGATAGTGGAAGCCTGTAATAACAGTTAGTTGTTCCTGAGCTTAAGGCAAGAAGATTGTGAGATTGTAAGTTCAAGGTCAACCTGGACTGCAAAGTGAGTTCAAGGCCAGCCTGGGCCATTTAGTGAGAATCTATAAAAAGTAAAGTAAAAAGAGGGTTGGGATATAGCTCAGTGTTCAGGTGTTTGCCTAGCTTGCATGAGGCCTTGTAGTCAGTACCCAGCATCACAAGAAAAACAACAAAAGGCCAAAGCCAAGATGTCAGTGGCAGAGTATCAGTGCAGACTGGGGAAGAAGCAGCTGGGCCACTAGAGTGAATAAGATGCTTCTGAAAGGCCCAGGGGCCTGTAGCACCACATCTAGACCTGAGTGCTGGTGGAGTCCTGACTGGCAGGCACTGGGCTGCCTTTCCTCCACCCAACCCCCACATTGGTCTTTTTCTTCATTAAAAAAATAAAAATATGTGACTGATACTGATACTGATACGCAGTACATTATTTAACTGAACTTTTGCTGTTTGTATGTATTTACAAAGATTTGAATCTTCTATGCAGTGGTGCATTATTAAAACTCATGAGCCATCAAAGCTGCCATTGCCACTGTGTGCCCAGAAAGCAAAAAGAACTACCATGTACTCAGTGCCTTGAGCTAGCATTGTCCAGTGGGGTGCACCTCCGGAGGGGTTTACTTAAAACATTTGGACTAAAGCATAATTATTAAGTGAATTTCTATGCTGACTGATAGTTACTTTCTGACCATGGTGCATTTATTCTCAAGGTTAGCAAGGAACATAGACATAGAATAAATGGAAACAAAAGTAATCTAGTCTTTGAGTAGAGACTGGTTGTATTGATTTTATTTTCTGTATATCAGAGATGGACTCATCTGTGACAAACCAAACCTGTGCACCAGAAGTCTTCCTTAGTTAAAGTTGAGTATTCCTGGAATAGCTTGCTGTCCCTAGGAATATTTTTCAGAAGCATAGTTAAAAGTATTTAGACATTGCTGATAATTGTGAAAGCCACAAAGCGGACAAGCCATTTATTAAATACCCGAAATCGTTTTGCTCCTCTAGTAGAGGTACTCTAGAGGCCTTCTAATGGAGGCACGGAGATGCCTGCGTGAACATATACTTCAGGGTTAAAAGCTAACTGTCTTCAGTGCAGAGCAGCTAGAACTCAGGACTTAAGCTTGAATGAACTTAATGTCTTAGAGTTGTGCCTTTCTACATTTTCTCTCTCCTTTACTTCCTATTGTTTTTCCAGTTGAGCATGACCGATGGGTTGGTTGCATGCTATATGTGTGGTGTGTGTCTTGACATTTTATTTACATATTCATACCATGTAATTTCCCTAAAGGTAAGTATATGTTTTATAAATTGCCAAATTTTATGCAAGGACATTGGACAGGATTGTCTACAGAATGCATGTGATGTGGCCATTTACATGGATCATAACATGGTACAAATTTAAGATTTTGCTTTCTGGGTGTTCTGAATTTTAATTTTCAACATTTTTGGATCTTAAATTATATCTTTGCTGTACTTATGACTTAGATATTCAGTTATAGCTAATTCTATTCAGTAAGCACTTTAAGAAACATTATTTTAAAATTAATTTTAATTGGCTCCATAGCTCAAAGAAACATTGATTGTATTGCTGATATGTTAGTTTTAATTACTTGAATTATTCTGTCACATGACATAGAAACTAAATATGTTCTGAATCTGGGTATTATCAATCTCCTAAAGCTTCAAAAGTGTGTCTTTGTGAGATTTCTATGGCAGTGGTTTGAAAATAGCATGCAGGAAATTTAGAGGTAGAGAGTAAGACCTTTGAAACAAAGATGTCCTTCCTTGATTAAAATAATGTTGAAGTGGGGAGGGGAAACAGTGGGAATTATATGAATACAGAATCCTCAATCTGAAGTCCCAAGTTCTGCTATTATGCACTAAAGACCTTTAGCTTTAACCCTGAACTGTAAATGTTCACATGGGGCCTCCATGTCTTCCATTAGAAGGCATCTAAAGCACCTCACTTATGACATTCTCAAAAAAAAGTATATACAAAAATTCCAAGAGCCTGAAGTTTATCTCCTGTTACAGTGTTTCCCCAAATTGCTTGCGAGACCTAGAAGTCATATGCACATAGGGAAAAGATAAATGTTAGTTTCCATAGACTATATTTGAGATGCTTTTATTACCCTACATGGGCAAATGCATACTAACAGGTATGTGGTTCTTTTTCTGTTTTGTTGTTACTGATGTTAAATATCACAGATACTCTTCCATACAAAATATACTTAAAAATAAATGTCAATTTCTAGGCATTCTATTAAAATAAGCAACTGTTCCCCAAGGGAAAAATTCTATTAGCCTCCTCGTTTACAAGCATTCAGAAATAGCGGTGTTTGGGTGGGAAGAAACACCTCCCTTAAGCAACACCCCTATGTACAGTTTGTTTGTCCTGAAGCATTTCTACAAAATCCCTGGGCTCTGTAGCACACACGTTAACAAACAGCAACCTTGGCAAAACTGTGGCTGTGCTCTGTATAGAACAGTCTGTCCATAGAGCCTCATCCCCATCGCTTTTCCAGAGGAGTGAGTTCAAGTCTGTAAGACATTAACTGATACTCAGTTATATATCTGGTTAGAGTCTAAAAGGAAACTCCACGAGGGCCATTGCTACCTGCATTTCGAAAGTGTTAGCTTCTGAAATGGAGACTCCAGCCTCTATGCTCTGACTTTGAGCCTTGCTCTTCTTCCTACACACTCATAAAGGTGCCAAAAGTACAAAACAAACCTTAAAGATATTTATATTGTGTCTGCTTATCAATGTTTACCCATTAAATAAAAAAAATTAAATTTTATCTGCATTTTTTGGTACTTTTACTTGTGGACAATTAAACATTAAACATTACTTTTCATGTTTATTCTGTCTGCAAAACACTACATACTTTTGAATACGTATTTTATGCATTTAAAAAAATAGGCACTTTGTGGAGAGAATGGATTCTCTTAGAGGTTATTATATGTATGCATTTCTGTATAGACTATCACTATTTAAAATTTATTTTAGTCGGGGATGGAGAGATGGCTCAGCAGTTAAGAGTACTGGCTGCTCTTCCAGAGGACCTGGGCTCAACTCCAAGCACCTATAAAAAATAATTATTTTAGTCTAGTTATACTGAATTTTTGCATTTTCTTAAAACGACTTTCTTGTTCCATCTTAAATGTGAGACTAGAAGAGTTTAAGGTAGAATTGTGCATAACATTTCTGTGTGTGATTTACAGGAAGACCATGTACTCAGCTGCAGCTTCTAAATCCAGAGCGATTTGCACGTCTTATTAAGGAAGTAATGAATACATTCTGGCCGGGCAGAGACTTGGTGGTTCAGTGGTATCCATTCAGTGAAGACAAACATCATCCATCCATTTCATGGCTTAAGATGGTTTGGAAGAATCTCTATATACATTTTTCAGAGGATTTGACTTTATTTGATGAGATGCCACTTATCCCCAGAACTGTACTGGATGAAGATCAGGCGTGTGTGGAACTCATTAGACTCAGGATCCCATCAGTAGTCATTTTAGATGATGAAACTGAAGCACAGCTTCCAGAATTCTTAGCAGATATCGTACAAAAACTTGGGGGGATTGTCCTGAAAAGGTTAGAGACCTCTATTCAGCATCCACTTATTAAAAAATACATCCATTCTCCACTACCAAGTGCTATTTTGCAGATAATGGAGAAGATGCCACTGCAGAAGTTGTGTAATCAAATAGCATCTTTACTTTCAACCCACAAAGATGCTCTGAGGAAGTTTTTGGCCAGCTTAGCTGACACCAGTGAAAAAGAGAAAAGAATAATTCAAGAATTGACAATATTCAAAAGAATCAATCACACATCTGACCAAGGGATTTCCTCTTACACGAAATTAAAAGGATGTAAAGTTTTGGATCATACTGCCAAACTCCCAACAGATCTGCGACTGTCTCTTTCAGTAATAGACAGTAGCGATGAAGCCACCATTCGTTTGGCAAACATGTTAAAAATTGAAAAATTAAAGACTACAAGCTGTTTGAAGTTTGTTTTAAAAGATATTGAAAGTGCATTTTATACACAGGAAGAGGTAACACATCTAATGCTATGGATCCTTGAGAACCTATCCTCTCTTAAAAATGAGAATCCAGCTGTTCTGGATTGGTTGTTGCCACTAAAATTCATTCAGATGTCACAGGAACGTGTGGTAGCAGCCAGTGAACTCTTTGATCCTGATATAGAAGTATTAAAGGATCTCTTTTATAATGAGGAAGAAGCCTGTTTCCCACCTGCAGTTTTTACCTCGCCAGATATCCTTCACTCTTTGAGACAGATTGGTTTAAAAAATGAAGCCAGCCTGAAAGAGAAAGATGTTATACAAGTGGCAAAAAAAATTGAAGCTTTACAGGCCAGTTCCTGTCAGAATCAGGATGTTCTCCTAAAGAAAGCCAAAACACTCTTACTGGTCCTGAATAAAAACCATACACTCCTGCAGTCTTCAGAAGGGAAGATGACATTGAAGAAAATAAAATGGGTTCCAGCCTGCAAGGAAAGGCCTCCAAATTATCCAGGTTCCTTAGTCTGGAAAGGGGATCTCTGTCATCTCTGTGCACCTCCTGACATGTGTGATGCAGCACATGCAGTTCTCGTGGGCTCCTCACTTCCTCTTGTTGAAAGTGTCCATGTAAACTTGGAGAAGGCTCTAGGCATCTTCACAAAGCCTAGCATCAGTGCTGTCTTAAAACACTTTAAAATTGTCATTGACTGGTATACTTCAAAAACCTTTAGTGATGAAGATTACTATCAATTCCAACATATTTTGCTAGAAATTTATGGGTTCATGCATGATCATCTGAATGAAGGGAAGGATTCTTTTAAAGCCTTGAAATTTCCATGGGTTTGGACTGGCAAAAACTTTTGTCCTCTTGCTCAGGCTGTAATAAAACCAATTCATGATCTGGATCTTCAGCCTTATTTATATAATGTGCCTAAAACCATGGCAAAATTCCACCAGCTGTTTAAGGCCTGTGGCTCAATAGAAGAATTGACATCAGATCATATTTCCATGGTCATTCAGAAGGTTTATCTCAAAAGTGACCAGGAGTTGAGTGAACAAGAAAGTAAACAAAATCTTCATCTTATGTTGAATATTATGAGATGGCTGTATAGCAATCAGATTCCAGCAAGCCCTAATACACCAGTTCCTATTTATCACAGCAAAAATCCTTCCAAACTTGTCATGAAGCCAATTCACGAATGCTGTTACTGTGACATCAAAGTTGATGACCTCAATGACTTACTTGAAGATTCAGTGGAGCCAATCATTTTGGTACATGAGGACATACCAATGAAAACTGCAGAGTGGCTAAAAGTCCCTTGCCTTAGCACAAGGCTGATCAACCCTGAAAATATGGGGTTTGAGCAGTCAGGACAAAGAGAGCCTCTTACTGTAAGGATTAAAAATATTTTGGAAGAATACCCTTCTGTTTCAGATATTTTTAAAGAGCTGCTCCAAAATGCTGATGATGCAAATGCCACGGAATGCAGCTTCATGATTGATATGAGAAGAAATATGGACATAAGAGAGAATCTCCTAGACCCAGGGATGGCAGCTTGCCATGGACCTGCTCTGTGGTCATTCAACAATTCTGAATTCTCAGATTCAGATTTCATAAACATAACCAGGTTAGGAGAATCTTTAAAAAGGGGAGAAGTTGACAAAGTTGGAAAATTTGGTCTTGGATTTAATTCAGTTTACCACATCACTGACATTCCCATTATTATGAGCCGAGAATTTATGATAATGTTTGATCCAAACATAAATCATATCAGTAAACACATTAAAGATAGATCTAATCCTGGAATCAAAATTAATTGGAGTAAACAGCAGAAAAGACTTAGGAAATTTCCAAATCAGTTCAAACCATTTATAGATGTGTTTGGCTGTCAGCTGCCTTTGGCTGTAGAAGCCCCTTACAGCTACAGTGGAACTCTTTTCCGGCTGTCCTTTAGAACACAACAGGAAGCAAAAGTGAGTGAAGTTAGCAGTACCTGTTATAACACTGCAGATATTTACTCCCTAGTGGATGAATTTAGTCTTTGTGGGCACAGACTTATCATTTTCACTCAGAGTGTGAACTCAATGTATTTGAAATACTTGAAGATTGAAGAAACCAATCCTACCTTAGCGCAGGATACAATAATAATTAAGAAAAAAGCCTGTACCTCCAAAGCATTGAGTGCACCAGTTTTGAGCGTTTTAAAAGAAGCTGCTAAACTCATGAAGACTTGTAGCAGCAGCAACAAGAAGCTTCCCACTGATGTGCCAAAGTCATCTTGCATTCTTCAGATCACAGTTGAAGAATTCCACCATGTGTTTAGGAGGATTGCTGACTTACAGTCACCACTGTTTAGAGGCCCGGATGATGACCCAGCTACTCTCTTTGAAATGGCTAAGTCTGGCCAATCAAAAAAGCCATCAGATGAATTGCCACAAAAGACAGTAGATTGCACCACATGGCTTATATGCACCTGCATGGATACAGGCGAGGCTCTCAAGTTTTCCTTGAATGAAAGTGGAAGACGACTAGGGCTGGTTCCTTGTGGAGCAGTAGGGGTTCTTTTGCATGAAATCCAGGAGCAGAAGTGGACCGTGAAACCACACATAGGAGAGGTGTTTTGCTATTTACCTCTACGAATAAAAACAGGGTTGCCAATCCACATCAATGGGTGCTTTGCTGTTACTTCAAATAGGAAAGAAATCTGGAAGACAGACACAAAGGGGCGATGGAATACCACATTCATGAGGCATGTCATTGTGAAAGCTTACTTACAAGCACTCAGTGTCTTACGGGACCTAGCCACTGGTGGTGAGTTGACTGATTATACTTACTATGCTGTGTGGCCTGATCCTGATCTAGTTCACGATGACTTCTCTGTGATCTGCCAAGGGTTTTATGAAGATATAGCTCATGGGAAGGGAAAGGAGCTGACCAGAGTCTTCTCTGATGGATCTACTTGGGTTTCCATGAAGAATGTGAGATTTCTAGATGACTCTATACTTCAAAGGAAAGATGTTGGTTCAGCAGCCTTCAAAATATTTCTGAAGTACCTCAAGAAAACAGGCTCCAAAAACCTCTGTGCCGTTGAGCTTCCGTCTTCAGTAAAAGCTGGATTCGAAGAGGCTGGCTGCAAACAGATACTGCTTGAAAATACATTTTCAGAGAAACAGTTTTTTTCAGAAGTATTTTTTCCTAACATTCAGGAAATTGAAGCAGAACTTAGAGATCCTTTAATGAATTTCGTTCTAAATGAAAAACTTGATGAGTTCTCAGGAATTCTTCGTGTTACACCATGTGTTCCTTGCTCCTTGGAGGGGCATCCTCTGGTTTTGCCATCAAGATTGATCCACCCTGAAGGACGAGTTGCAAAGTTATTTGATATTAAAGATGGGAGGTTCCCTTATGGCTCTACACAGGATTACCTTAATCCCATTATTCTGATTAAGCTTGTTCAGTTAGGCATGGCGAAAGATGATATTTTGTGGGATGACATGCTAGAGCGTGCAGAGTCTGTAGCTGAGATTAATAAAAGTGACCATGCTGCTGCCTGTCTAAGGAGCAGTATTCTACTGAGCCTTATTGATGAGAAGCTAAAAATAAGGGATCCTAGAGCAAAGGATTTTGCAGCAAAATACCAAACAATTCCCTTCCTTCCGTTTCTAACAAAGCCAGCAGGGTTTTCTTTGGAATGGAAAGGGAACAGTTTTAAGCCTGAAACCATGTTTGCAGCAACTGACCTTTACACAGCTGACCATCAAGATATAGTCTGTCTTTTGCAACCAATTCTCAATGAAAATTCCCATTCCTTTAGAGGCTGTGGATCAGTGTCATTGGCTGTTAAAGAGTTTTTGGGTTTACTAAAGAAGCCTACCGTTGATCTGGTGATAAACCAATTGAAGCAAGTTGCAAAATCAGTTGATGATGGCATTACCTTGTACCAGGAAAACATCACCAATGCTTGCTACAAGTTCCTCCATGAAGCAATGATGCAGAATGAAACGGCCAAGGCAACAATTATTGAAAAGCTAAAACCATTTCGTTTCATTCTGGTTGAGAATGTATATGTTGAGTCAGAAAAAGTTTCTTTTCATTTGAATTTTGAAGCAGCGCCATACCTTTATCAGTTACCTAACAAGTATAAGAATAACTTCCGTGAACTTTTTGAAAGTGTGGGTGTACGTCAGTCCTTTACGGTTGAAGATTTTGCCCTCGTTTTGGAGTCTATTAATCAAGAAAGAGGAAAAAAACAAATAACAGAAGAGAATTTTCAGCTTTGCCGACGAATAGTCAGTGAAGGAATCTGGAGTCTTATTAGAGAGAAGAGACAAGAATTCTGTGAGAAAAATTATGGCAAAATATTGCTGCCAGATACTAATCTACTGCTTCTCCCTGCTAAGTCATTGTGCTACAATGATTGTCCCTGGATAAAAGTGAAGGATTCCACTGTTAAGTATTGTCATGCTGACATCCCCCGGGAAGTAGCTGTAAAACTAGGAGCCATACCAAAGAGACACAAAGCCTTAGAAAGATATGCATCCAACGTCTGTTTCACAGCTCCCGGCACAGAATTTGGGCAGAAAGAAAAACTAACTAGCAGAATTAAGAGCATACTCAATGCCTATCCTTCAGAAAAGGAAATGCTCAAAGAGCTCCTTCAAAATGCTGATGATGCAAAAGCCACAGAAATCTGCTTTGTGTTTGATCCTAGACAGCATCCTGTTGATCGGATATTTGATGATAAGTGGGCCCCACTGCAAGGGCCGGCACTGTGCGTGTACAACAACCAGCCATTTACAGAAGATGATGTTAGAGGAATTCAGAATCTTGGGAAAGGCACCAAAGAAGGAAATCCTTGCAAAACAGGACAATACGGAATAGGGTTCAACTCTGTGTATCACATCACAGACTGCCCTTCCTTTATTTCTGGTAATGACATCCTGTGTATTTTTGATCCCCATGCCAGATATGCACCAGGAGCCACATCGGTTAGTCCTGGACGAATGTTTCGAGATTTGGATGCAGACTTTAGAACTCAGTTCTCAGATGTTCTGGATCTTTACTTGGGAAACCACTTTAAACTGGACAGTTGTACAATGTTTAGATTTCCTCTGCGTAATGCAGAAATGGCACAAGTTTCAGAAATTTCCTCAGTTCCATCATCAGACAGAATGGTCCAGAATCTTTTGGACAAATTGCGCTCTGATGGGGCAGAACTTCTGATGTTTCTCAATCACATGGAAAAAATATCTATTTGTGAGATAGATAAGGCCACAGGAAGTCTGAATGTGCTCTATTCAGTAAAAGGCAAGATCACGGATGGAGACAGACTGAAAAGGAAGCAATTCCACGCATCTGTAATTGACAGTGTTACTAAAAAGAGACAGCTCAAGGACATACCAGTTCAACAGGTAACCTACACTATGGATACTGAGGATTCTGAAGGCAATCTGACCACATGGCTGATCTGCAATAGATCAGGATTTTCTAGTATGGACAAAGTATCCAAGAGTGTAATTTCAGCTCACAAGAACCAAGATATCACCCTCTTCCCGCGTGGTGGAGTAGCTGCCTGCATTACTCACAACTATAAAAAGCCCCACAGAGCCTTCTGCTTTCTGCCTCTCTCTCTGGAGACAGGGCTGCCATTTCATGTGAACGGCCACTTTGCTCTAGATTCAGCCAGAAGAAACTTGTGGCGTGATGATAATGGAGTCGGTGTTCGAAGTGACTGGAATAATAGTTTAATGACAGCATTAATAGCGCCTGCGTATGTTGAGTTATTGATCCAATTAAAAAAGCGGTATTTTCCTGGTTCTGATCCAACATTATCAGTTTTACAGAACACACCCATTCATGTTGTAAAGGACACATTAAAGAAGTTTCTGTCCTTCTTTCCAGTTAACAGGCTTGATCTGCAGCCAGATTTATATTGCTTAGTAAAAGCACTTTACAGCTGCATTCATGAAGACATGAAACGCCTTTTACCTGTTGTTCGAGCTCCAAATATTGACGGCTCTGATTTGCACTCTGCAGTCATAATTACTTGGATCAATATGTCTACTTTGAATAAAACTAGACCATTTTTTGATAACTTGCTACAGGATGAATTACAGCACCTTAAAAATGCAGATTATAACATCACAACCCGGAAAACAGTTGCGGAGAATGTCTACAGGCTGAAGCACCTGCTTTTAGAAATTGGTTTCAACTTGGTTTATAACTGCGATGAAACTGCTAATCTTTACCACTGCCTTGTAGATGCAGACATTCCTGTTAGCTATGTGACTCCTGCTGACGTTAGGTCCTTTTTAATGACTTTCTCTTCCCCCGATACTAACTGCCACATTGGGAAGCTGCCTTGTCGTCTTCAACAAACCAACCTAAAACTTTTTCACAGTTTAAAACTTTTAGTTGATTACTGTTTTAAAGACGCTGAAGAAAGTGAGTTTGAGGTTGAGGGACTGCCCCTGCTCATTACGCTGGACAGTGTTTTGCAGACTTTTGATGGTAAGCGGCCCAAGTTTCTAACAACATACCACGAATTAATTCCATCACGTAAAGACTTGTTTATGAACACCCTATACTTGAAATACAGTAATGTTTTGTTGAACTGCAAAGTTGCAAAAGTGTTTGACATTTCCACCTTTGCTGATTTACTCTCTTCGGTGTTGCCTCGAGAATATAAGACCAAGAACTGTGCAAAGTGGAAAGACAATTTTGCCAGTGAATCTTGGCTTAAGAATGCATGGCATTTTATCAGTGAATCAGTAAGTGTGACAGAAGATCAGGAAGAACCAAAGCCAGCATTTGAGGTCATTGTTGACATCCTCAAAGACTGGGCATTGCTTCCAGGAACAAAATTCACTGTGTCAGCCAGCCAGCTTGTGGTTCCCGAAGGAGATGTACTGATTCCCCTGAGCCTCATGCACATTGCCGTTTTCCCAAATGCTCAGAGTGATAAGGTTTTTCATGCTTTAATGAAAGCTGGCTGCATTCAGCTTGCTTTGAACAAAGTCTGCTCGAAAGATAGTGCATTAGTCCCTCTGTTATCATGCCATACAGCAAACATAGACAGCCCCACAAGCATCTTGAAGGCAGTACATTATATGGTTCAAACTTCAACATTTAGAACAGAAAAACTAGTGGAAAATGACTTTGAAGCACTTTTGATGTATTTCAACTGTAATTTGAGTCACTTGATGTCCCAAGATGACATAAAAATTTTAAAGTCCCTTCCGTGCTATAAATCCATCAGTGGCCGCTATATGAGCATTGCAAAATTTGGCTCATGCTATGTGCTTACCAAAAGTATCCCTTCAGTTGAAGTGGAAAAATGGACACAGTCATCATCTTCCGCATTTCTTGAAGAAAAGGTACATTTAAAAGAACTGTACGAGGTGCTTGGCTGTGTGCCAGTAGATGATCTTGAGGTGTATTTGAAACATCTCCTGCCCAAAATTGAAAATCTCTCTTACGATGCAAAACTAGAGCACTTGATCTATCTGAAGAATAGATTGTCAAGCATTGAGGAGCTGTCTGAGATTAAGGAACAACTTTTTGAAAAACTGGAAAGCCTATTGATTATCCATGATGCCAACAGTCGGCTGAAGCAAGCGAAACACTTCTATGATAGGACTGTGAGAGTTTTTGAAGTTATGCTCCCTGAAAAATTGTTTATTCCTAAGGAGTTCTTTAAAAAATTGGAACAAGTAATAAAACCTAAAAATCAACTTACATTTATGACATCCTGGGTGGAATTCTTGAGAAATATTGGACTAAAGTATATACTTTCCCAGCAGCAGCTGTTACAGTTTGCCAAGGAAATTAGTGTTAGGGCAAATACAGAAAACTGGTCCAAAGAAACACTACAAAATACAGTTGACATCCTTCTTCATCACATATTCCAAGAAAGAATGGATTTGTTGTCTGGAAATTTTCTGAAAGAACTGTCCTTAATACCGTTCTTGTGTCCTGAGCGTGCCCCTGCTGAGTACGTCCGGTTTCACCCTCAGTACCAGGAGGTAAACGGAACACTTCCTCTTATAAAGTTCAATGGGGCGCAAGTGAATCCAAAGTTCAAGCAGTGTGATGTGCTTCAGCTGCTATGGACATCCTGCCCCATTCTCCCAGAGAAAGCCACACCCTTGAGCATCAAAGAACAAGTAGGCAGTGATCTTGGTCCACAGGAACAGCTTGAACAAGTTTTAAGTATGCTTAATGTTAACCTGGACCCCCCTCTTGATAAGGTCATTAATAATTGCAGAAACATATGCAACATTACAACTTTGGATGAAGAAATGGTTAAAACTAGAGCAAAGGTCCTGAGGAGCATATATGAATTTCTCAGTGCAGAAAAACGAGAGTTCCGTTTCCAGCTTCGGGGTGTTGCCTTTGTGATGGTAGAAGATGGCTGGAAACTTCTGAAGCCTGAGGAAGTAGTGATAAACCTGGAATATGAAGCCGATTTCAAGCCTTATTTGTACAAGCTGCCTTTAGAGCTTGGCACATTTCATCAGCTGTTCAAACATTTAGGGACTGAAGATGTCATTTCAACTAAGCAGTATGTTGAAGTACTGAGCCGCATATTCAAAAACTCTGAAGGAAAGCAATTGGATCCTAATGAAATGCGCACAGTGAAGAGAGTGGTTTCTGGTCTATTCAAGAGTCTACAAAATGATTCAGTCAAGGTCAGGAGTGATCTGGAGAATGCCCGGGACCTTGCACTCTACCTTCCCAGCCAGGATGGGAGGCTGGTAAAGTCAAGCATCTTGGTGTTTGATGACGCACCACACTATAAAAGTAGAATCCAGGGCAATATTGGCGTACAAATGCTGGTTGATCTTAGCCAGTGCTACTTAGGGAAAGACCACGGATTTCACACTAAGCTGATAATGCTCTTTCCTCAAAAACTTCGACCTCGCCTGCTGAGCAGTATACTTGAAGAGCAGCTCGATGAAGAGACCCCCAAAGTGTGCCAGTTTGGAGCACTGTGCTCTCTTCAGGGAAGACTGCAGCTCCTCTTGTCTTCAGAGCAGTTCATCACAGGACTTATTAGGATCATGAAGCATGAGAATGATAGCGCTTTCCTGGCCAATGAAGAAAAAGCCATAAGACTTTGCAAAGCTCTAAGGGAAGGGCTCAAAGTGTCCTGTTTTGAAAAGCTTCAGACAACATTAAGGGTTAAAGGTTTTAATCCTATTCCCCATAGCAGGAGTGAAACTTTTGCTTTTCTGAAGCGATTTGGCAATGCAGTCATCTTGCTCTACATCCAGCATTCAGACAGTAAAGACATCAACTTCCTGCTAGCCTTAGCAATGACTCTTAAATCAGCAACTGACAACTTGATTTCTGATACATCCTATTTAATTGCTATGCTGGGCTGCAATGACATCTACAGGATCAGCGAGAAACTTGACAGTTTAGGGGTAAAATATGATTCGTCTGAGCCATCAAAGCTGGAACTTCCCATGCCTGGCACACCAATACCCGCTGAGATCCATTATACACTGCTTATGGATCCAATGAATGTTTTCTATCCTGGAGAATATGTTGGGTACCTTGTGGATGCTGAAGGTGGTGATATCTATGGATCATACCAGCCAACATACACATATGCCATTATTGTGCAAGAAGTTGAAAGAGAAGATGCTGACAATACTAGTTTCCTAGGAAAGATCTACCAGATCGATATTGGCTACAGTGAATATAAGATAGTCAGCTCTCTTGATCTGTACAAGTTCTCAAGACCTGATGAGAGCACCCAAAGCAGAGACAGTGCTCCCACCACACCAACAAGCCCCACCGAATTCCTGACTCCTGGTCTGAGAAGCATTCCTCCTCTTTTCTCTGGTAGAGAGAGCCACAAGTCCCCCTCCTCCAAACACCACTCCCCCAAAAAGCTCAAAGTGAATGCTTTACCAGAAATCTTAAAAGAAGTGACATCAGTGGTGGAGCAAGCTTGGAAGCTTCCAGAATCAGAACGAAAAAAGATCATTAGACGGTTATATTTGAAGTGGCACCCTGACAAAAATCCCGAGAATCATGACATTGCTAATGAAGTTTTCAAACATCTGCAGAATGAAATCAACAGATTAGAAAAACAGGCTTTTCTAGATCAAAACACAGACCGAGCTTCAAGAAGAACATTTTCAACCTCTGCATCCCGATTTCAGTCAGACAAGTACTCATTTCAGAGATTTTATACTTCGTGGAATCAAGAAGCCACAAGCCATAAATCTGAAAGGCAGCAGCAAAGTAAAGAAAAATGCCCTCCCTCTGCTGGTCAGACATACTCTCAAAGGTTCTTTGTCCCTCCCACCTTCAAGTCTGTGGGCAATCCTGTAGAAGCCAGGAGATGGCTAAGGCAAGCCAGAGCAAACTTCTCAGCTGCCAGGAATGACCTTCACAAAAATGCCAACGAATGGGTGTGCTTCAAGTGCTACCTTTCCACCAAGTTAGCTTTGATTGCAGCCGACTATGCTGTCAGGGGAAAATCTGATAAAGATGTAAAGCCGACTGCACTTGCACAAAAGATAGAGGAGTACAGCCAGCAGCTGGAAGGGCTCACAAATGATGTTCACACACTGGAAGCTTATGGTGTAGACAGCTTAAAAACGAGATACCCTGATTTGCTTCCTTTCCCACAAATCCCCAATGACAGGTTCACATCTGAGGTTGCCATGAGGGTGATGGAATGTACTGCCTGTATCATCATAAAACTTGAAAATTTTATACAGCAAAAGGTATGAAAGTATTTACAGAAGAGAGCAGAGCTGCTCTCACAGGTGTCATAGCACAAACACGATCGCTGTACTTCATCCAGCTT
This sequence comes from Cricetomys ansorgei, assembly GCA_026225945.1. Lineage (NCBI taxonomy): Eukaryota > Metazoa > Chordata > Mammalia > Rodentia > Nesomyidae > Cricetomys > Cricetomys ansorgei. The sequence goes on from JAMJFZ010003384.1 coordinate 8,934,971, forward strand.
CCTTGCCAGAATCTAGGAAATGTGGAGCACACAGCAGAGAGCTCTGGACTGTGTGACTCTGAGAACTAGTTGTGAAGATGGCAGTGAGCTGCAGAGTTTCTAGGTGTGTTAGAACAGTTTGGTAGCACATTTTAACCTGCACTTTATGTAACCAAAGTTTAGTGGGTTGTTAGATAAGGGTCTGCACAGGTCTGCATTTAGGAGGAAGTTAATTTTATGTCTGTAAGCAGGTTTTTGAAGTAGCCGAGGAAACACTGGACATACTGATTTGGACAGATGAGGAGAATTAGGTCTTTGGAGCTTACCATTTTTAAGGACACTCTTAAATGCATTACTTTCTTATCAGCTGGATCTGATTATGAATTTGCTGCAGTTTCACATCTTCAGTTGTGCATTTAAAAGTGGTACAGCATTTAATCCTGACTATTACTTGACTAAGAGTATGCAGATGGTCTTTGGAGTGCGCTGGGTGCACTTTACATCTTTATTTTGATTTTTTTGTTGTTGTTTTTTTTTTTAGTATCTTGTGTTTGCAGGCTTCCTGATTCATGAATTTAACCTATGGAAATCTCAGATGCTGTTTCTAAAACTGCTTACCAGCACGGCATTTATCAAAAGAACATTGGTGTTATATTTAGTGTACATGTATTCCACAGATGTCGTAATTTGAGTAGTGTGGCTGAACAGGACGCAATCTTTTGTTGTCTACGGTGCTGCAGTGAAAAACAACTGTCTCGATATAGCACTTAGTGGGAATTTTAAAATTTTTACCTTAAATACATTAAAATCGCTCAAACTGTTGAGGTGATGCCCAGTAGTTTACAAAGGGAATTATCAGCTTGTACTGTCCACCACGAGTGACTGAGAACTGATATTTAATTTTCTTGGTGTTCAAGAGTCCTAACAAACATATTTAACAGAATGTCAAAGAAAGGAACTAATAGCTATATAAGTGCGCTGGCTGTAAATGATGCTGAATATCCTTTTTGCCTTAAGGGCTTACATACAGAACATGTTAGAATTTTTTTTTTTTACTTCGTTTGTAATAAGGAATGTTAATTGCTTCTGAATGTGAATCATGAATATCTTCTGCTGTTAATATTAAGTGCCATAATTTTAATAAAGGAAAATGTATATACAAAATAATTTTGACTGGTTATTTTTAAAATTTTGCTTTGAGATTTTATTTTTATTTCATGTGCCTGTGTCTGTGTACCACCTGCATGCAATGCCCACAGAAGACAGAAGAGGGCATCAGATCCTCTGGGATTGTAGTTAACATGATTGTTAGCCACCCTGTGAGTGCTGGGAACTGAACAGTCAGTGCTCTTAACTGCTGACCTATCTCTCCAGCCGTTGGGTTATTTCTCTATACAGTTTGTTGGAAATCAAACTTAGTTTTCCTTATGTTAAGAGTTTTCATGTGTATGTGTTCAATATGAGTTTCAGGATAGCATTGTCCTGTATGTTTTAGGCTGGAATGTTAGGTTTTCTTGTGGTTAACTGATGTAGTTGTGAGCCTGCCGTGTGGGCTCACCAAGAGAAACACGGCATATTCATTGGTGCAAACCCTACAAGACCTCAGCAGAGGGAACTATCACGGCAAGTGTCGTACTGGACAGTGGAACCTGAGCGTCTGAGCTCAGACGTTTTTATTGATCCAGAACGCCTCAGGTGTTCTCCTGATAGCACATGCAGACCATGACTAATCAAACACCCCCACATAAATCCCAACACCTGCTGACAATACAAAATGCCAAGGCCTAGGCAAGCCCTTCCCCCAACAGTGCACAAAACAGTATTTTAAACACAACTAAAAATAAACTTCCACAACAAGTTGATGTAAAGTGCATGAGTTACACAGGCTTCCCAGGTGCTCGCTGGTTCAGTTAAGAGCTTGCATCACCTCTATTGGGAACAGAATTCGTTGATGCCTCTGTTGGGGTGGGCTTGGAAGTAGTCTTACCATCTCTGGCATCTCTTGACAGTTGCTGTGTCTCAGGGCAGCACAGTGTTTGGAGCTGGTTCGCATCTGAGCCCTAATGTACGGGAAGTGCTTTGTCCCTCAGGTCCTAGACTGCTGAAGTTAAGTGCCTGGGGGCTAAACATTCAGTCGTGCTGCTTCCAAATTCTGCTTTACTTAAGAAATGCGTGTTATTTTGATGCTCAGATTCAGCATTTAGAACTTTCAACAGTAAAATTACACAGAAAACTCTGGCTTTTGCGATAGTTGGTCTACTTGAAAACCAAACAACACAGGTTCGCAGTCCTTTTTGTGAAGCATTGGATCCAGATGTATTTTGGATTTTCACATCAGTGAACTAATCTGAGACCAGGTTAGGTTTGTTTATTTTTTAGATTTGTCCCTTTTTAATTTAATTTATTCTACTATTTTTTGTGTATGGGTGTTTTACTTGCATGTATGCTTGTGTACCATGTACATGTGAATAGTGCCCACAGAGTCCAGAAGAATCAGACCCATGGTACTGGAGTTACAGGTGGTTATGAGTCACCACGTGGGTGCTGGGAATTGAAGCTGGGTCCCCTGGAAGAGCAGCCAGGGCCCTTTAGCTGTTGAGCATATCTCAAGGCATCTGAGATCATGTGTGTTTTTTAATGAAACATCTTCATGGGGTTTGCCATAAATAGCCTTGTAGAGATATATACTTGATGCGAAGTTCATTTGTGTTCCAAGCTGTAAGAGTGTAGAGAGTGAAATTTAAAACACGTAGGGGGCAGCTGAAGCCAGTCTAGACCCACTGTTATTTTAAATCAGGGAAGGGACAACACCCGCACAAAACAGACACTATTGAAAACCATACATGTACCAATTTCTGTCTTGTGCTTTCTGATGCTGTGATGGAACACCATGACCAAAAGCAACTCGTGGAGGAAAGGGTTTATTTCTACTTACATGTCCCCTTCATAAGCTATTATGAAGGGCAGTCAGGGCAGGAACCTGGAGGCAGGAGCTGATGCAGAAGCCATAGAGGAGTGCTGCTTACTGGCTTGCTCTCCATGACTTGCTCAGATTATAGAACCCAGGTCCACCTGTAAAGGGGTGGCAACACCCATAATGGCCTGGGCCCACACACATCAATCACTAATTTTAAAAATTGCCTAGAGGCTTGCCTACAGGCCAATACTGTTTCTTTTGTGTTTTTGAGATTATAATTGCATCATTTCTCCCCTCTCTTTTCTCCATATAAACCCTCACATATGTCCCTCCTTGCTCCTCTCAAATTCTTTTGTTTTTTATTCTCTTTTTTACTCGCAGCAGACTCCCTGATCTCTGGCTCCTATGACCTTTCTAACCCCCAGGTCAATCTCATGGAAGGATTTTCTCAGTTGTGATCCTTTCTTCTAAGATAACTCTATCTTGTGTCAAGTTGGAAAAAAAACCAAAAAACAGGACACGCTATTAGTCTTTTTAAAGCTTGCTAGCTATGTTCTTGAATTTGACAAAATTTTAAATTACATGTACTTGTAATTTTATGTTAGGGCCCACCTGAAGTTTTTGGCTCCAGCAAAGGATAAATTCCATATCACTCTGGAAAATGTATTTAATGCACAGCATCCTCCAAGATGACTCTATAAAGCCAAGGAGCACAAACTTTAAACATTTTATTCAGACCTTCTATTCTTTTTTTCTTTTAGTGTGTGTGTGTGTGTGTGTGTGTACACGCACAAGTGCATGTGCATGTGCATAGAGGCTAAAGGTTTTTAGGTCAGGAATCTTCCTTGGTTGCCCTCCCACCATACTCTTTTGAGGCAGGGTCTCTCAGTCAAACCCAGAGCTCACTGATATAGCTAATCTCATTAGTCGGCTTGCTCTGGGGATTCCAACTCTGCCTTCCAAGGCTGGAATTACAGGTGGGTGGCCATCTCCACCTGTCATTTAGTGTCTCGGGATGTGGACTCCAGTCCTCTGAGCCACCTCTCCAGATCCTATCTTCCATCCTCATGCTGTCTCTCTGACTTTACCATTGGAGCCTCTGTGGGCTTGTAAGAGAACAAAGTCGACTTACAAGTCTTCAGTGTTAGGCCATGTGGGCTTAAAGATATTGGTTAGGCACAAGCATGGGATAGCAGAGTAAATAATGACAAAAGAACTGACTGATTGACATTGGTAAGAGTCATGTCACAGAAATCAGATATTCGACCAAGTGAAAAGTGTCCACTCCAGCGATCCATGAGCACCGCGCATGCAGGAGTGTGCTCCCAAATTCATAGGAAGCACTGCGTTTTGATCTTGCTGTTTCCTGTATGTTGTGTGCCAGCACTTAAAAGAGGGTTTCAGAAGAGAGCAGTATTAGATAAACACCTTATTGAAACATCATTAAGAAGAGTTCTTCTTTCTCCTGGCTCTGAGATGGGAAGGCACATTTGACCTGTGCTAGTGTTACGGATCCTGTGAACGGGAAGCGTCAGGACAGTCGCCCTCCATCTTAAGCTGTCTGAGATTCTTCTAAAACTGGTCAAAACAAGCAACTTCCGTCACTTTTTTTGTATGATGGGCATTAAAAATGCTTTTATACTTTTAGAATGATATGTACTTGTATGTGTCTGTGTAGGGGTAGGGGTCAGAGGTGTCAGGGACCCTTGGACCTGCAGAAACAGGCAGTTGTGAACCGCTTTATACGGGTGCTGGGAACCAAACTTGGCCCTCTGCAAGAGGAGTGTGTGCCATTTTCTCAAGACCCATGACAGACATTTTCTTTGTCAGTGAATGGCTTCCACAGGAACCTAGGTATGCACAGTGTTTTATTCTTATCAACTTAATCAACCACAGGCACTGCATACATCCACACACTGCAGGACTGCCTCCATGCCCCTGCATCCAGCCTCCTCTGTTTGTGAAACCAGCACTAGGCCTGGCAGGCAGCGGACCACTTCCTTTGGTGCTGGGAGATGAAGGCCTGTGGTCACTGGCTAAATCTGTCAGATCACACCATACATCTCTGCATACAGCTGTCCCAGTTGGCCTCTTGGTGGAGTGGGTATGTCAGAGTTCTCCAAGTGTAAATGACCACACCGATTTAGGGTCACATTTTGAATTCATCTCAGCAGTCACCGGGCGCGCTGTGCCATACGACTGAGGGAAAGTAACATCCGCTTGGAAGAGTTGGGAGCATTAAAGAAAGTGAGACACTTTTAAGCTCCAGTCTGAAAAAATGTCATTTTTATTGCTCGTTGGTATGTATATAAAAAGCATAACTAATTTTGTGTAATGTCTTCCCCCAACTACATATTGGGAATGGTATCAACCTCAAATCCCCTTCAAACCTGAAGATCTCTTGGTGAAACCTGACATTCTGCTCTCAGCTGAAGGGAACACTTGAGGTTCAATAAAGGAAGGGCTGCGCATTTTAGAATCCACCAGCAAGCTACACATTGAGCACTATAAGTCGCTTCCAGACAGCATTCAACCACAGAGACGTGGAGGGAGGCTAGGAAGACGGAAATCCAGTGAATACGCTATTGACATTTCTTTGCGCGATTTTGAAACCATGTGATTTGGGCCAGGGATCTCCATCGGCGCACTCCTCCTGCATGCTTCTAAGTGCTTTAGCAGTGAGTCCTGTGGCTGCCATCCAGCTGCAGGGGACGTGGGACAACATAGGCGCTCTGCAGGAGAGGCGGGGGTCAGAGACAGATGTGGCTGTGTTCCTCGCAGGTGGTGGCCTCCCTAGCCACAGACAGGTACAGCTTCCCATCGGGACACGCACAAACCTCGTAGAACCCCTTAGAGCTGCCAGAGGGACCCGGTGTCCCCTGCTCCAATTTGGGCAAACCCACAGTTTCAGCATCAAGCACCAGCTGTTTGGGAGAAAGCGAGACACGAGGAGGCGTGAGGAAGGTGGGACGGACTCGCCAAGGGAAATTCATGTTCCCAGCTTATTCCCAGAAAGGTACTTCCCTCCCATCCACAATGAGCTGGGCACCAAGCTGCTTCTTTTAACTCTGAGTTCTATTCTCTGTACATGCCAGGCTGACCGTCCTGCTCCAGTGTGGAGAGAGGCCATATTTTCTTTTACCCCCTATCTGGGAAAACTGACCCATTGTTTTACAGTTAGTTCAGTAAACCAGGTTGCTTTTCAGTCCTGTGTTGCCTCACTCCAAAAAAAAAAAAGACAGACGAACAAACAGAAAACAAACAACAAAAACCACAAAACTGCCCTTTGAAATTATTTGACAGAACTGACAGAGTTGTTATGTCAACTCACACTTACAGTCCGCATTTGAGTTTATGCTAAATTGTCCCCTCCCCATTAGGATAACACATGGAACAGAATCGGGTTCATCTTTCTTTTTATCTGTGGCTGTCAGGCTTCATCCTGATTTTATTTGTGATTTGCTTTCCTAGAAGACACAGTTGAGTTTACCTTACTAGCTGTCCACCATTTTCCTAAACTCTTAATATTATTGAAAACCCTTCTGTCCTCTACTAAGTGCTGAATGCAGTAAACCTGAAGCCTAAAGACAGTGTGAGCACCTCGGGAACCTCCGGGTCTGGATAAATAGGAACAGGTGCAAAGAGCCATTGATGGGGTAGGGAAGCCATTCTGCAAAGGACATGAGAACAGTCACCCTGAGCAGCTTGCCCACTCACTCCTTAAAAAGGACGCTTTGTAGGTGAGCATAATGTCTTCATTGTCCAGCAGCTTAGCGCTCTCTTTAATTCCTATAGCTCTCATCCATGTCTCCCAAGGAGCTGTCAGAGCATCGCTAGCTCCAGGGCGGACAGCTTGCACTGCGTGGCCTTACACAGCGGCAAAGCAGAGGCAACTCAGTGGGCACTGTGCAGTGCCAGGGGATCTTTGAGGACTTGTTTTTCTCTGGTAGGCTGTTAGCGTGGCCTCTCTGCCCTCTCCTGCCTTGAGGTTAATAGGTTGTGTCCAGTTGTTTCTCTCCCTCCACTGACAGCCCAGTGTTTTGCTGTTTACCGAGTTAGGCAGAAGTCAAGACATCTCTCCTCTCATTGTCCCCATCCTTCCCTGTAGGAAAGGCAACTGGAATTATAGATTCCAGTGTGTACTGCATGTAAAATACACCATCTAATTCACCGAAGAAGGAAACTCGACCATTTAAAAACTGAAGCTTTTGCAGTGTGTGGCGGTACTGTGTCTTGTCAGCGAGATTACAAAATCCTTGGTTTCCTACACCTCTGACTTTACCAGCTCTGGATCTCACAACCTCCTGAGTTTCAGTTTCTAGACGATTTTCGTGTCTTCCCTGTAAGACGATTATTGACTGGATTCTCGCCACACACCCAGAGTGGCTTCTCCTGACCTTTAGGACTGTACCATGAATCCCAGCTACATTTTCCTTTTCATGCTAAATGAACATCATCTCAAATGTTAGATTAGTGTCTCAAGATCACAAGACACAATTAAACAATTTTTCCTCTGTTTGTTTGATGATGAGACTGGTACTGAAAACTTTCCAGAATTCAAATATTCATTTGAATCAGAGGACTGAAGACCCACAGGGGCCCAGAACCCCGGACTTGCAACTCTTCCATGCCCTGCACTCCTTGAACTGTGCTTTAGAAGTAGGTTCTACTAACAACGGTCCCTGGCACAAGCCTGGGGCAGAGCTGGGGAGGGAGCATGTAACCGTGCATCTCCACTGTGCTAGTGACTTGGGACAACACTCCACACACAAACCCATGAAGCAGGAACATTAGTGCACACAGCTACACCCACACTGCAAAATGACATTATGACGGGCTGTTTGCAGAGAATTTGTGAACCAATGCCTTATTTGAACACAGAAGCAAGGTCCGTGCAATACGCACTGCGTGCCTGCAATCAGCTTGTGCTCCAGCCTGGAAAGCTTGGTTTCTCCACTAACTGAAACTGAGCTTTTTCCTTCTATTTATAAAGAAAATTCTGCAAATTATGGTGTAGGGTATATCTGGACTTATAATGACTTGAGTCCCAGAGAGGAACCTTACTGTAGTTGACATTTGAGGGGAAAAATAGTTTTTCCTTGTTCCTTTTATTTTACACTAAATTCTGTGCAAGCAAGCATAGTGCTCTGGGCAGTGGCAGGGGACAGTTGTCATTTACGTGCAACCCCAGTAATACCCAAGCGTGAAACCTTGAGCCCCTATAAACGGAAAGGTCGTTGTTGTCTGCGTGTGGTGGAAATCTGTAGTGCTATTTCACAGCTGAAAATAGCGAGCCCACCACAGCGTGAACATAACCTCTGTGGCCTCTTCCTGTGCTTACACGCATCTTGCCTCCCCCCCCCCACTCTTTCTATGCTCCGCCTTTCATCTTGTTTCACTACAAGCCAGCGGGAGGTTAGTGCACTGACGCCCTGGTGGATGTGCTCCTCAGGAGCTCTGTCAGCAGCAGGATCGGAGGTCCGTCACTCACCACTCCCTCACTGCTCTGCAAGACGATGTCCATTTGAGAAAGGCCCTCCATTTTCCCAGCGAGAGCTTTAACGTGAACCCCCCGTGGGGCATCCATGCTTAGACTCCTCGTCGGGGATTCTAACCTGAAACGAGGAAAAAAAAAAAAAAAAAAAGTTACAAAGCCACCCTTGAGCTGGGCACGGCAGCCGAGAAGCTTCTGAGAAGCCTGAGGGGGAAGACGACTCTAGGTGAGTAGTTCTAGGCCAGTGAAGACCAACAGACTGACAGCGGAAAGTAACGACTCCACCAAACCTTCAGCACACTGCTTGACACGGACAGGATGACTGATGAGGGATGCAGACTCTTCAAGAAACTTGATGTCACCCGTGAATGTTGACATGCTCCTGCACTCTTAAATCCAGAAATAATGCGTGTTCCAGCCCCCTATTGCTGCGATAAAACATTTACCGGAAGTAACTTGAGGAAGGGCAGGAACGCTCAACCACTTGCAGGCCATCCTCCAGGGAAGCCAGGGCGGGAACTCCAGGCAGGATCTAAAGCAGGGACCACGAGGAGTGCTGCTCACTGGCTTGCTTTCCAGGGTTTGCTCAGCTGCTTTCCGCAGCTCACAGTGGGCTGGGTCTTCCCGCGTCAATCATCAGTCAAGAAACGCCCCACAGAAATGTCCGCAGGCCTATCTGATGAGGCAGGTCAAGCTGACGACGACTCACCAAGACAGCGAGTAGCAGAGAAATGAGCATCCCAGTGACAGCCTACGGAATTAGTGTCCTCTGAGAACAGGTACAGTCAGCAGAAAGCTGTAATCCTGTGCAGACAGCACTGCAGGAGAAAATGCCATCGGTGAACAGCTTCAGCAATGACAGTATTTAATTCAATGCACAGACGCACAGGGAAGGAAAAAAGACAAATTTAAGGACAAATATATTTGCTACATGTTCCCATGTCAGCAGAAAGCGTTTGGCCTTTCTCCTTCTCTCCTTCTTCTCCTTCTTCTCCTTCCCCTTCTTCCCCTTCTCCTCCTTCTCCTTCTTTCTTCTTCTTCTTCTTCCTCTTCTTCTTCTTCTTCTTCCTCTTCTTCTTCTTCTTCTTCTTCTTCTTCTTCTTCTTCTTCTTCTTCTTCTTTCTCCTTCTCCTTTTTTCTCCTTCTCCTTTTTTCTCCTCCTTTTTTCTCCTTCTCCTCTCCTCCTCCTCCTCTTCCTCTTTTTCTTCTCCTTCTTCGTTTTGTTTCACAACAGGGTTTCTCTGTTGTAACTCTGGCTGTCCTGGAACTCACTCTGTAGACCAGGCTGGCCTCAAACTCATAGAGATTTCTGCCTCTGCCTCCCAAGCGCTGGGATTAAAGGTGTGCGCCGCCACCACCCAGCTGCTTCTGCTTCTTTAAAAAAAAAATTTGAAATTGTTTATTTACTTGTTCTCTCTCTCTCTCTCTCTCTCTCTCTCTCTGTCTCTGTTTCTCTCTCTCTGTTTCTGTGTGTGTGTGTGTGTGTGTGTGTGTGTGTGTGCATGTAGAGACCAGCAGACAACCTTTGGTGTTGTTCCTTAGGAACAGTCCACCTTCTGTGTTTCTGAGAGGCATCTGCCATTGGTCTGGAGCTGATTAGGGCGCGCTGGGAGGCCAGCAAGCCCCAGGATGTGCCTGCCACTCCCTCATCACTGCGGTCACAGGCACCTGTGCCACTGTGCTGGATTCCTTTATGTGGTTTTGGGGAGTGAACTCAAGTCACCAAGCCTGGTGGTGAGCACTTTACTAACAGCTCTCTCCCCAGCTCTCCTTAAAAGGCTCTTTAAACTCCCAGGGCAGGTGGGAGGACTTCTTTTGAAAATGCAGAAGTGATGAGAGAGGATGTCCATCGGCCCCACCAGCTCTGCCTCAGTGGACCAGGCTCACCCGTGCTTGGGCCAAACACAGGAACAGAACCATAAATATTTGTGCCAGAAAGTATCTCTTATTAGCCTCTGCCTGGAAAAGGATGAATCCTACCAGAGGGCACAATGCAGATTACCTGAACGACTGGTCAGCAGTCCAACCCCACTGCTACAAAGCCTGATTTCACAGAAGCATCTAAACTCAGATCAGTCAGAGGGACAGCAGACAGGAAACGCTGTGTGGTTCCGGAACTGTGCCTGGTGGGGGGCAGCACCCGCCAAGCGAGGATTAGGAAGGAAGGGCACACTTCAAGAAGGGCCCTAGGCATGATTTTGGTGGAGTTTTTTCAGTGCTGGGGGTGAAACCCGGCACCTCATGCATGCCGAGCAAGCACTGGAGCATGGGCCCTTGACCCCAGCCAGCCCTTGAGACTTTTAAGTCACATGGATATATGTTTAATTGGCGATTTCTGTGGTTTTTAAAATTAATACATCTTGCTAGCATGTATTCGTTGTACAAAGTGATGGGTCTTGTTCCGGCATTTTGCACACACACGATCTACTCTAATCGTAGTCTCCGCCCATTGCCCTCTTTTGGTGTCCCGCCCCCTCCATCCATATTTATAATAATGAAATTTCACTTTTGTTCATACATCAGAACATATAAGATCTGAGTACTGCATGTGCTGAAATCTTGTTTTTAGTATGAGAATACCCCTAAAGGACAGTTATGAAATTTATCGTTCTAATTAGGTTTGGCTTCATTTGTCTGAGCACTGGTGAATCTTCACTTGCTTGCTCTGGCTACTTATTTATGCCCTGGGTTGATGGTACTCTGGTATTCTGCTGTGATCCACCGACGACCCACCTCCCCCCCCAACCCCCGCGCGCTTGTGTGTGTGTGTGCGTGTGTGTGTGTGTGTGTATTTGTACTTGGAACATTGACGCAACCCCTATAGGTCTGGTACATTTCAGGAAAATCATGTGTGACCTTGACTGTGTTAGTAAAGAAGTAAAGATAGGTCTGTTCTTAGGATCAGCTACTAAATGCAGACAAAACATAATCCAAAACATTGAAATGCTGGAGGAGGGGGCACAGCTTTAGGGAAGGCTCTGGAAATGGGTGCCCGGTACACAGTCTTTGGCATTCTGGTGTGGTGAAGTCCATGGATTTAGCACTTTCCACACATAAAACAAAACAGAATTTCACAGGACATTGCAAACTTCGTGACACGGTGATTTAAGAGCTTGTTGAGCTATGCGTTTGGTAAGACTTGGTAGTAGGTTTTGTGAGAACTGAAGTTCTGAACCAGAGGTCAGACAGCATATTGAGACACCGGCCACAAATGTCAAATGAAACACCTGTGGCTCCTATCGGAAAGGCTGTCGGTGACTGTCATTCCCACCTAAAGGGCACCTGGAGCTCCAGCTGCAAGTCCATGAAAATGACTTTACCAGCCATAATCACTAACCCACAGAATCCTATTTCTGGATCTCACCGGATCTCCCAAGGAGTCCACAGACCAGAAACAGAACTCCACACCTGTCGAGAACAAGAAGACTCACACAGAAAAGTAAGAGCTCTTGATTTTCCAGAATCAAAGAAAAAGAGCAAGAGTCCCTCAAGTTGAAGAAGTTCACCTGCTGAGATAGAGGCCATCCCAGGTGTTCTCAGAGGCCCTGATGAGAGACAAAGGGACCCTCGTTCAGTATCCCCACCTAGGTTCAAACACACCAGATCATACAGACCAGTGAGATGAACGACAGGTCTTAAAAAGAAAAGTAGGCTGTTTATACAAAAGCAAATCAATGATATCTTTAAAGGTATTGTTTTTTATTATAAACTGTGAGGGAGTATACGTGTTTATGTGTTCATGGTTGTGAGCACACAGACATTAGTGCAGTGTCCTTGGAGGCTAGAAGGAGGCATCAGATCCCCAGAATTGGACCTACAGACAGCTGTGAGCTGGCATGAGGACGCTGGGAATTGAGCTGGCTGCTCTGGAGGCTCAGCAGTGCTCTTAACGGTGGCTCCGTCTCTCCAGCCCACAGCCCTACTTCCTTACACAGTACTTCCCAGAATAGCTTTTTACGTATTTTTAAAAAGAGTGATTTTATGTGTGCTGGGGGGTGCACACCTGTCTGTATTTCTGTGTTTGCCATGTGTGTGGGTTGCTGAGGAGGCTAGAGAGGAGACTGGATCCCCTGGAGCTGGAGTTAAAGATGGTTGTGAGCAGTCCAGTATGGTTGCTGGGAACCGAGCTTCAGGTCGTCT